>JANRGW010034993.1:4156-27321 GCA_024733675.1 Psilopsiagon aymara
ACTGCCCAGGGCAGTGCTGGAGTCACCGTCCCTGCAGTGTTCACACACCGTGGAGACGAGGCCTCAGTGCCATGGGTTAGAGGTGGCCTTGGCAGTGCTGGGGAATGGTTGGCCTTGGTGAGCTTGAAGGGGTTTTTCTGACCCAATTGATTCTATGTTTCTGTCAAAGGTGAAATAGCAAATCAAGTGTAATATAGAAGAATAAACTGATTGCTTTAAAAATCACCTTACAGAAACACACTTATCAGGTGACAGCTGACTCTGTTAGCAAACCAGGTATCACTTAGCTCTGGCTTAGAAATAGTTCTGTTCAAACCAGTTTCTCACTGATTTCTTTCAATGAACAGTTTGCTTTTAGTCCTTTTAAACTGCCTCTCATCACTGCAGCCCAGTGATACTCAGAAGCCTTAACTGAAATCCAACCTACTGCTTTACCACACAGTGACACTGCTGCAGACATTGCAGTATCACAGGTGAAGAAGTACTTCTTTATTCACTACCCTTAGTTAAGACTTCTTTAAGACAGCCAAACTCCAAACCCCTTCTTCCCTGAATATAGAATCATAGAATAGTTAGGGTTGGAAAGGACCTTAAGGTCATCATACTTGTGCACTTTTTAGTGTCTCAACAAAGAAATGGTTATATTGTTTATGCCCTTAGGCCATGTGACGTAGAGAACTTTTCCAATAGAAAGGAGAAAAAACTTCATCGCAAAGTCTATAAAGCTTTTTTCTTGTACTACATTTAGGGGACAGCCAGTGGCCCATTGAGCTGTTTAAAACATGGTTTAAAGTCAGCATTAGATGCATTAAGTGTCCGGGAGTTGCATGAGGGGAAAATTCCATCGTTCTTTCCAGTTCCATGAACTGGGCTTTTTGCTGGTGGTGTTTCTCCCTTCTCCCCCCCGTTTTTTCTCGCTTAAGGCTGTGTGTACATTCCAGTGCCATTTAGGCTGGGCAGGAGTATCTCTGTTGTTGATGCTTTGTCCTCGCTGGTGCCATGCCTCCACATGCTTGAAATAGTTGGTTCACCACGTCTTGCAGCCCTCTGTAAAGCGGTTTAGTGGTGATTTTAGTGCATTCTGGTTGCTGTGTCCTTGCTGATCTCTTTTGGGAGGGTTGTAAGGAAAAATGAGGAAGCATCGCATGGACAGCCATGGAGGAAGCACTTTGCCCATTTTCAGTCAGGCTGGGTTTTGTAGCATTCCAAACGCAGTGGTAACGCTGTGGTACCTCCTTCTCTCCATGAGCTGTGTCTGAGTTCGGAGTCCTCTCAGAGCTGTGTGTGCTCTTTCTGCACAGCTGCTCTCTGAAGAGCACTTTGAATGTACCAAGCAAAGCTGGTGTTTGGAATTTGTTTATTCTGAAGGACTTGTTCCGAAAGTCCTGGGTTTCTTGAGCAGCAGCTTCATGAAAATATTTAGGATTAATGCAAATTACAGCAGCCTTAAACCTTATTCAAGTGTTTTCGGCGAAGTTATCTTATTCCTCCCTTTCATCCCCACTGAAACAGAGAATAACTCCCCCTTAGTGACTGTCCTGCCTGAAACCACAGAGCTGTTTGCACAGAGAGTATGGGGACATCTCTCCAATTCCAGCAGAGAGCAGTTGGTACAATGGATATGATGGTTTCTGGGTTGGCAAAAGGAGAAATGATCTTCCAGCAGTTGCAAGACCAGTGTCTGCAGGAGAAGGAAGAAACTGCCACTGTGGTCTGCCAAGAGGGCTTCTACTCAGCAATGGGAATACTTACAAGAAAGGCTTAGTTAATAGCTAGGAAGGAAGCTGGGTTTTGACTTTAAGGCACATCAGTGCCTCTGGATATGTTATTGTTTGTGCTGTAAATAAAATAGCTCCTTCTGCTTAGCAGTTAGTGCAGGATCACCCTCAAAGTAGCAGGGCTGTCATGGCAGATACCTAAGTTCTTCAGTACCTGCTTGCTGATTGGAGTCCAGGAGTTCTCTCTGGACCCCTCATCCAGATCCAGCTGCTCATCCTTTCCTTGTCATTTTGTGCTGGCACCAGCAGGAAGCTGAACTGGGGCAGATCTGACTAAAGGAGTTATTTATGCTGCTCTTTATTATAGGTATGAGGAGGGGGAGGATCAGGCATGAGGAGGTGGAATGGTCCCTCTTGGCAGTGTAGATTGATGCTAGATTAGATCTTGCATCTACAGTTGATGGTTCTGAGTTCTCTCAAACCACATTTAATGTGTTGCTTTTCTTCACAGGAAAAGCTTGCATGGAACTATTTGGTGCTTGTGGGAGCTCAAGGGCTTACAAATACCTTATTCTAATGCCTCGTGAGAGTTCCATTGAATGTCACTGGGTTACTGGAATTTTCTCTTCTAAAGCTTCTCGGATGTTAGTTTAGGTGTAACTCAGGACCTCCAGGTACTGTGAGAGAGTTTTGTGATGTCCACAAAAAGTGCTTTACGTGGAAAACAGCATCTGCCACGAGGATATGCATTTGGTTCTTACTGTCTCATGACTTCTGGAATGCTTGAATTCCTCCAAGCCCATAAATTTCCCTAAAACAGTGCAATAAATTGACTTTTTGCATATGGACTTGTCTTCAGTGTTTGTTTAATCTTCAGAAAACAATAAACCATGTGTTTTTAAACGTTTATAACTCCATTGACATTGCCATCTTCATCTTTTAAACTGCTTTTCAGCCTTAATTTTGGGTGAGCTGCCTGTGCCTCTCCTCTCTCTTAGAGAAGGATTTTATCTTGTCTCGATGTGCTGATTGAGGTCCTCTTCAGTTGTAGCAAACTGAGCTTTGACCTGGAGAAGCAAACAAATCTCCTGTTAAAAATACGATCTTTGGGATCTGTCCCAGTTATAAGATTCCTCTTTCCAACAGGGCATTATCTGACCATGTACCAGTGCCAATTCCTGCAAATGTTGCTCAACATATGAAGAGCTTATCTGTTGTTTAAACAAATGTAATAGCATCATAAACAAAACTTCTTCTGTAGGGTGAGTTGTCTTCTTGTGTGCTAGGATTAAGTTCCACAAAGGAGAAAAGCCACGTAGTGGTTCTATGTCCCTTCATGTCCCTTAAATATTGAATATGATACAGATCTCCTTCAAGTACAGCAGTTTTTCCTCTCTCCAGATATTAAAAGGTATTAGGAAATTAATAAGCATCCTTTTGTCTTGCCTGAGCATGGTATAGGAGGCTGCAGGTATGGTTGTTCTCAAAAGAAGTGTGTTTTGGTTTCTAGCAGTGACTTTCTAGTTTGAGACTGGCAACTTCTGTTAGAAATCTGTGTCTTGCCCTGGAATCACATGATTTGGAGAAGACCAACAAGTCCAGCCGTTGCCCTGCACTGCCAAGGCCACCACTAACCCATGTCACTGAGGGTCTTGTCTACACAGTTTGGAACACAGTTCCCTTTGGCTTGGTTGGTTCATGTTGGCCCTGTTACAACTAAAGACAGCAGCTGGGTTTTCTCTTGGAGATGGGCCTCTTTATGCTGCAAACTGGATGTAGTTGGGTGTTTAATTATACAGAAATGATGTTTAATGGTGATGTTTCCCTTTTTGATGGGGTTAGAGCAAGAGAGTAGTGTTCAAACGTGTTGAATATACATGACTAAACCAGCTGCATGGCTGTGGTGATAACCACCATGCCATGATGGAAACCAGCTAAAGGAAGAGGGAACTGGAGTTCTGTTTCTGTGCTGTATAAATATCCTGACATAGCCAGCTCTCAATGTGTGTATTATTTTGGGCCACCTTGCTCTGGCTCCTTGCTCTCGCCCTTGTCACAGCACAGGACTGCTTGGATACCGTTGCTACTGTGGTGATCCTGGCCTGCCCAGTGTGGAAAGAGCGAGCTAATAACTCTGCCTGTTAATGCTCAACCTCTGACTTAACCCCTTTCCCTTCTGAGCTTTTATATGAGCATTTTTTCCTCCAGTTCTTTAGAGTAATCCAGATGCTCATGTTCTTTTCCTCCTACACAGCAGATGGAGATGGCATAAGCCCTTTGATGATAGCTTCCTTCTGGCTGCATAAGTTTTATAAGCTGGCAAGTTTGTTAGTTGGAGTGGGTAGAGCTCCTAAGCCTTGTCCAGCAGGTGATGCTTCACTACCCCACCCATAATTATAGATATATATTCATTTATAGATATATTTTAGTTTAATATTTGAGGTGGGCTTTGCCGCATGGTTATAAAAGAGGGAAAGGCAGATCCCTCATCTGACTGTTGTGATGAATCACAGAATAGTTTGGATTGGAAAGGACCTTAAGCTCATCCAGTTCCAACTCCCGTGCCATGGGCAGGGACACCTTCTACTAAACCATGCCACCCAAGGCTATGTCCAGTATGGCCTTGAACACCGCCAGCGATGGAGCATTCACAGCTTCCCTGGGCAACCCATTCCAGTGCCTCACCACCCATACAGTAAAGAACTTCTTCCTTATATCCAATCTAAACGTCCCCTGTTGAAGTTTGAACCCATTACCCCTGCTTAAGTTTGAACCCATTACCCCTTGTCCTATCACTACAGTCCCTACTGAGGAGTCCCTCCCCAGCAACCTCGTAGACCCCCTTCAGCTACTGGAAGGCTGCTATGAGGTCTCCATGCAGCCTTCTCTTCTCCAGGCTCAACAGCCTCAACTTTCTCAGCCTGTCTTCACATGGGAGGAGTATGATGTGATATGTATGATTTTTGTATGATGTGAATCTGTATTACATACAACCACAGGAGCAGGCACCATAATTGAAAAAAATATAGTTTTGCTCATTTTGTCTACCCTTGGGCAAGTATGGATAATATTTAGATGTGGAAGAGATTAGGCAGGTAAAGATGATATTTAGATGTGAAAGAGAAAGAACTATGTTTGTTTTCAATCATTTCCTACCACGCTGAGAAAAATCCACTACTCTCTTTTGTCCCAGGTTGGTTTTCATAAACTGGAATATGCAGTATAAATTTGCAATAAGAGCAATTACAATTTCATGTTGTTTTTTTATGTTCTCAAGTGCTATGGTCTAATATTTCATTCTGCCATGGGTTTTCAGATTAAGGAAAGTGTTGAAAAGAGAGATTTCTCCAGTAGTAATATTCAAGATGCCTTTACAGGGAACATGAGGATTGTTTAGAAGGACTGTTATGGCATAGAAGGGGAGGTAGCATAGCAATTTTGTTTCCTCCATTCTTGTTTACATTCTTGCTGCTCAGCCCCTGAGATGACAGAAATCAAAGCAAGTCTTTCTGAATTAATCATGTATTTCTGCCAGACAGTGGGAATGGGTTTTCCTTAAAGGATATTCTGGTAGCTCTTGAGAGACAACTATTTTTCAATTGCCCATGGATTTCCTTGTAACCTTCCTTAAGAAAGATCGTCGACTTCTGAGATATTCCTCGATTGGTTCTAAAAAGTCAAATAGTCTTTCCAGGTGTTGCTCAACATGGAGAGATAGAAAATTATCAGGCTGGTGAGGAACAAAATTCCTAGGATTGTGTATGTGCTACAAATTTTTGGCTATAGCTTATTGTAGAAACCAAACTAAAGCAAGCAAAAAAACCCTAAATGCTTCAAATAGAAATCTTGTAAGGTACTAGTACTTTCCCTGGGGCTGGAAATTATGGTCATACAGAATACTGGAAATCACTCAAGTCCTTCATGGTTTTTAAAATGAAGGTTGTTTGCTGTATTTTCTCCCTTCCAGTTTTGAGAGAACCCTCCATTTGATAATCTTTCCAAGATGTGGTGCGGTAGGGCACTTTGGGAAATCTCACAGCGCTTTGTGGAGAAATGAAGCCTCTTTTACCCCTCTGATCATGGTACTGGTGCTGTCTGGTCCCAAAATCATAGTCCAGAGGTGAGCATGGTGAAAGATTTTATCCTTATTTACACAGTTAAAACCAAGGTGCTTGCACAGGGTTTCCTTGCAAGTTGCTTATAGCTGTTTTTCCTGCATTCCTGACTGTCATTTGAAGTCCATCCCAAAAAGTCTTTACAGTCTTTGTGCAGGTCTATGAAATTAAAGGACCCAAGCAAGTATTCCAGGATGAATATCAATGGACAATTACATTACATTTTACTGCCAATTGAGAATTGATACTAAAGAGAATGAATAATAAAGGACCACAATGGGCCATATGTTCCTCTTCATCATTCCTCTTCTTCACTAGTTTCAGAGAAGCAGCCCACTGGCCTCATGAGGTCTGCTGAGGGTTAGGGTTAGAGTCAGGGTTAGGGTATGTTCTTTTCTTATGGGAGTTACTCTTAATGACCTGAGCACCTGGGAAGTCAGAAATGAATACCTTCATCCATTGATATGCGAAATATAACAGCTTGAAAGTGAGACTCTGCAGTCTTGGGAGACTGGAGGATCTGACAAGTATTTGTGTTCTTCAGAATCATGGCATGCATGGCCAAGTCAACTTACTTTGATCACATTAGGTCTCTGCTCCTGCACATTCAGCAGCAGTAAGACTATGCTAGTGAGGCATTTGCCTTCTGTTAGGAATTTATCTTTCACAGTCACAGCTCTGAGCAAACATATAAATATTTTAAATGCAGTGCATCATTTTTTGTGCCATTCCTGTGAAATACACCATAGGGAAGGGCTTCATCAATTTTACAGAATGGTCACACCACTGGCAAATCACTGACAGAAGGAGAACAGTTTTTAATTTGGCAAAATGTAGACTTTAGTACTGATGAAAAGTCTTTGGTTTGAAAAGTCATGGTCTTGTGAGCACTGCAGTCAGAGTGAGTCTATTTCAGTCGTGTAGAATGCAAACAACTTCAAACCCACCTGCAATCAAATAAAGTAATATTAACCTCTTATCTAAGCAGTTCTTCACTTTCATCCTCCTGAGTTTCATCTGTTTATACTATGGGTTGTCTGAAGTTCCCAAGGTGACCTTGGTTGGACAACTCATTAAACATCCGTGTCTCAGTTTTCCCATCACTACAAGTTGTGATGATCACATTTACCACTGCACTGTAAGGCTTAATTAGATAATATTTCCAAAACATTTTGAAAATGATGAAAGACCTTCAACTGCTGAACATTATCGAATTAAGGCACGGGTGATACATCTGGCATGAGCAGTGTGATGAAAGAAAATGTTTAACTTTTGAGCTGGATATCAATATGTCAAGTTGCATCAGGCACATCTGTGAATGGTACCAGGTTTGCATATGTTGCCATATAGTTATGTAGCTTGTGATCCTAAATGGAAATGCTATCCTTAGTGTATTATGGATTACACTCTTAAGGCTTGATATTACTTTTGTGCTGATTTCATGCTACTGTAATTCCATCAATTTCAGCAACACCTCATTTATAGCAAAAGGAGTAGAGGCTGCACAAACTCTGTATATGGTTTGCATTCAACCTTATAGGATTAATTTTTGTTTTTATGGAAGCTAGTCTTTCTGTATTTATTTATTCTGTTCAGGGTCAGCTTGCATAGGTGTGTTTGATTGTTACTATGGCAGAAGGCAATTGTTATTATTGGTGTTTGCTGCTGGGGTACCTGTCAGAAAGGCAAATGGAAAAGCCACGCTCTGGAAAGATGAAATGACTGAATTGATCTTCTAAAGCATGCTTTCAGTACTTCACAGAATCAGATTTTGCTTCTGTTTTTATTCTTCTTGCAGACACATATACACACTGAGACTAATCCCTTAAATCTTTAACAATACTTACTAAAACCATCACTCTGTGCTGCGTTTTCCATCAGCAGAGAAGGGCTGAAACCCTGGCAATCTTCAGAAATTCCACACCATCTTTGTCCTTGCTCTTGCAGTTTGTAAGGACTCTGGCAATGGCCCCAAAAGCTGTTGAAAACACTTTTTCACTTGGATTATTAAAACTATAAAGGCTCTCCCTCTAAATATATCTTGGAGTTCTGTCTTCTGCAAAACCAGACATGTTAAAGGGACTGTAATAACTATTATCTGCCATAAACGGGATGGAGAGAAAAATGATTAGAAAATGCCAGTCCAATGGTGCATGCACTCAGCCATCTGCTACAGGGACAGCAAGCTTTGGAGGCCGGAAACGATGGTTAATTTCCTATTCACATTTGTGGCCTGCCATACTGTCAGTGCACAATGTTCTGATCCTGCTATAGCCTTTCTTACTGTGCCTTTTCTGAGAGAAATGTGGGGGGTTTCTGGTTCTAGTATATTCCCTGAATTCATGTATGATCTTCAACGATACAAAACCATGAATGAACAATGCAGGTGCAGTCTGCATTTCCAACTCTGAGAAGACCAGCTCAGTTAATAGTAGGATTTAGGTCAAGTATCCTTTTCTTCAAGTGGCCCAGGACGTACTCATCCTATAATACCTTCTAAGTGCATTCAGTGCAGAACAGCTCAAACAAAATGAAGGGATTGCAGACTCGTGGGAGAGGTTTCTTGATATTTACCATTGAACTTCTCAGTTGTTTTGCAACTAAGATGATCAGCACATGTGAAGTCTACTTTCCTCTGAATGTGAACATCATTCTTGCTCAGTGCCTTAACCTTTTAAATGGTAAGGGTCTTCTATTTGCAACACTGTAGTCTGACTTTTTTCATTGTAGTCCTCATGCTGTTGCTGTGCTCTTATTCTCGCTATCTTCTACTTGCAAACCCCAGTATTATCATTATGTCAGGCTTCTAATGTGAAGCAATTGTCACCTGCATGGAACTGGCTCTGTTACCCACTTTATCCAAGTCCTTATTTTGAAGCTTTGAGTTTACAAGATAAGCAAGATAACACAAGACTTGGTGAATAACAATGTAGATGACAATAATTTAAATACCCAGAAGGTATTACTTAATAACGTGTATGCACAAAGATTGACAACAGATGGCTGAGCAGCACCTACAGCTTGTCAAAACACTCTCCAGTAAGTAGGAACGTTTATGAGAGGTCCTGATGAAAAGTATCCAAGCTTATGGGAAAAGTCTCGTGAAAAATCATCACCACCATTTTTTTTTTTATGGCAGCCTTGAAGTCAGTGTATGCAACTAGCCAAAGAACCCATAAATAGAACAGTGCATGTAAGTCTATCTCAACATCATTTTGTGACACCATGCCAATTACATGTTAAGGTGGGATTCAAGCCCAGGTTGATTTAGCCGTTGTTATAAGTCATTCTGTTGAGAAAGACTGACAGCATTAAGCTTCAGATATCTCTAATTTTCAAAACCAGGAAGGATGCTCATCCCAGACATGAAGGTCATCACAGTCTGCTTCAGCTCCCACTGGGGGAAGAGGGAAACTACTTTGGTAAAAATGGAAAAATTGAGTCTGTGCTAGTGCTTGACAGTGATCTGTAGGATAAATATGATTGCTCTTACTGTTAGTGAAGGAATAATGCAAGGGAGGATGCATTACAGAGCTATTAAATTGTGTAGTCCAACCAGATGAACTCAGAAAGTTTTCCCCTTACCAAGCTAGAGGAAGAACACCTTCCAGGTAATTCTCTGGCACTGACAAGCATTTCAACATGGCTGATAGATTTAATCAAGGAGGATTTATCCCTCTTGATGTTAGCTTTTAAAGTGTCAGGTACACAGCTGGATTCAGGACAAAAGATTGACTAACTGGTAGGCAGCTGGCAGGCCCCCACAGGTAGCCCAAGGCACACAGTAAAATAATTAAAGCTCCACTGCAATTTCAAACATAAGTTCCACTCTGCCCTTCAAATTTAATAAGGATTGAATTCTACTTTTTCTATTAATGTTTGGTAGTGTACTAGGCAAAATGGAATTGTGGGGTTTCTATTGATTAGATCTATCAAATGCTTACCAAATTACTTCATAATAAAGGGCTAGCTGTCTTAGAAACAGAAAAGTAGATACACCTAAATGTCCACAGCTACTGAGACAAGACGGGTAGGTGATTTTGGCACTATGAGTTCTGGTACTGTGTGCTGCTTACATGTGACCAACAGAATCAGTGTAGCTGCTGCTGTTATGTTGGCACAGTCATTATTTTGTTTGCTGATACCCAACACGTACAGTCGGTTTATCAGTCCTACTTATCTAATGATACTCGAAGTCGTGCCTTGCAATATCCTAGTATAGAATATGACTGGAATTTCTCACTGAAATTTCAGTTTACTTCAGATCTGACCCTACCTTGAACCACCATACTATGACTAGGAAGGCCATTAATTTCTCCCATTTCTTTTCTGCTTCAGAGCAGACATGTCAGTGATTAGCTGCCCCTTATTTAAGTCAAGAAAAAGGATCAGTGTCACTTTTAGAGTAATTTGTGTTTAATTCAATTTAAATGTCTCTTCTTCTCTCAGAATAAAAAGCAAGTGCACAAACAAACAAGCAAGCAAGCAAGACACCAAGTTGCCAGCTGAGTATCTCTGAAGGTTTTGTTCTTCTCATCTTCTGGTAAGCACAATTGAAAATAACATTTGCTAAAAGTCTCAATGAAGTAAACCTATCTTCTTGGATTAGCCCAAGCCTGATTTACCATGATAATAACATGCCATTATTGCAACATCTCATGCCTGTTACATGTTTTTATTTGTATAATATTAAATTTTAGTACACAGATTCTTCTACAAGAAGAATAGGCAGATAAGACAGCAAAATACAAACTCTGAAAGAAGGATAAGTGGGAGATGGGCAGTAGCAGAGATGTTTCCAGTATGTGGATATGTTGGGCTTTTGTTCGCATTTGAAGAAGTAGGAAACTAGCCATTTCTTATCTTATTTGTCAAGGAACTTTCTGCTAATGGGTTCTCTATTGCATTCAGATGTTGTTCAGTGCCATTCATCTTCATGCAAATACTTCCAGAGGATTCTCATGTCTGAAAATTTTGTAAACCAGCTGTCCTAAAAGCCTCTCTCAGAACTTCCTCACTCAACTTATTTTTAAAGTCTATCTCAAACTGTCATCTATAAACAGTCTTCTTTTTTAGCTTGTAAAAATAGGATTGTTAAGCCTGAAGAAGAGAAGGCCGCTTGGAGACCTCGTAGCAGCCTTCCAGTATCTGAAGGGGGCTTACAAGGATGCTGCAGAGAGACTCTCCATCAGGTGCTGTAGCTACAGGATGAGGGATAATGGGTTGAAACTTAAACAGGGGAAATTCAGGTTAAATATAAGGAAGTTCTTTACTGTGAGAGTGGTGAGGCACTGGAATGGATTGCCCAAAGAAGTGGTAAATGCTGCATCCCTGGCAGTGTTCAAGGCCAGGTTGGACATAGCCTTGGGTGACATTGTTTAGTGTGAAGTGTCCCTGCCCATGGCAGGGGAGTTGGAACTTGATGATCATAAGGTCCTTTCTAACCCAAACCATTGTGTGACCCTATGATTATCCATTACTTTAACGTTTAATTACCTCACAAAACTGGATGCTT
Source organism: Psilopsiagon aymara (assembly GCA_024733675.1). Classification (NCBI taxonomy): domain Eukaryota; kingdom Metazoa; phylum Chordata; class Aves; order Psittaciformes; family Psittacidae; genus Psilopsiagon; species Psilopsiagon aymara. Next base: position 15,505 of record JANRGW010034993.1, read on the forward strand.
TGAATTTGTTCTCTGAGCCATAGATAACATCTGGGAGACTCAGGAATTAAAGGGTCTGAATGGCCAGGAAGATTAATACAGGAACATAAAAGCACCCATAGGCACTTTGCTTTCCCTATTATGGAATGTTATAAACAGGACCGTTAGTGGCTGGGAAAAAAAAATAATAACACGAAAATAATCTGTAGTCTTTCTGTCTTTGCAATAAATACACTTTGCAATTCTACCAAGCTACACTAATGATACATTATTGTCACTCGAGCTGACAGCAGAGGGATGCTGTCACCAGTAATCACGATTGCCACTGGCCAGGTAGCAATGACACAGACATTACCCTCCACTGCTGTAACTATATGAGGATAGATGGCTTGAGGTTTCTTGATTAAATTTCAGGCTTTAGGATAACTATGATGATTGATTTTTATTTTTTTTTTTTTTTTTCCATAGGGAGGCAATAATACACCCATTAGAAAGGTTTTTGGGTTTTTTTTCCTGAGGAAAACAATGCCAGGAGGAAAAAAGGAAATTATTTTTTGCCAACCTGTAAAACTAGTAGCCTGAGTAAAGACTGAGGCCAAGCAGCAAAAGATGAAGCTGTGATAGGACTGACAAGAAAATAAAGAATTCCCTGAACCATATATCTCTAGAAGCTCAGGCATACAGATCTGTTTGTCATAGCAGCATGAACCATTCCTTAGCTTTCTGAGTACATTGATTTTTTTCAGCTAAAGGTCTTAAATGCCCCTATCTTTTAAGGTGAATAGAAGCTTGAAACACAAAAATTATCAAATAATGAAGGAAAAGGTCAAACTGATTGTTCTTGTTTGATTTTTTTTTTCCCCCTTTAAAATCATGTCTAAATTCAGTAATGTTGAAAAAAAAGTATCTATCTGCCTGCTCACAGTCTGCAGCCACTCCAGAATCAGGTCTTCTGCCTGTGTCTCTAATGAATTCCTGCTTTTCATCTTCTAGGAGACAAAGGATGCAGAGATTTTACGCAATCTCTGTTACTTGGCTGTATAAATGCAAGCAGCTATTCTTTCAGAGTTTCTCTATTTAAGCGTCACTTGCACTTAAACATCTGTTACTAGAAGCCATCCTCAAAAACCTGACAAAAGCTTTCTTGCTGAGATTTCCTGCTGACAGCTTACTGTGGCAACGGTGGAACTCCCCATCTGAGAGACCCTCATGAGCTTTCTCCATTTCCTCATAGTTCTGAAGTGATTCCCACCTAGTTTGATTTACAGTGGTCACATGTAATCCACAGATAACACTTCAGGCGTGCACCAAAAGCCTTTGATTATAAAATGAGACATCACTGTGTCCTAAGCCTGCCTGCATACCCACAACAGGTATCAGAGAGAAAGGATCCTCAAAGCTATGACTTAATTTGCAGCTTTTAAACTTGTTTTTTTCTTTTTATCATTTCAAGGAGCTCTGCAAGAAATTGGAGGCTGACATTGTCTTTGGCTCTGCCAGTTAAGTTGGATGTCTGTAAACTGAAGAAAGCATACTGATTGCACTAGATGTTACCAAACCTGTTGCCTGTGGAAGCAAGGTCAAGAACAGTTGTGTGAAAGCGTGGAAGGTCTGGACTTTCAGCTACTTACTTCCATCCATTGCCCCACAGAATGAGCCTTGAGCCAGAATCACTGCAAAGTTAGCAGGATTACCTTGACTTCCTGTAAACATTTCCTCTTTCTTATACTGTTTTGTTAGCACTCCGCACATAAACTGGTCTCTGGCATACTATGCATTGTACGATAAACCACGGTTCTCCCATCCGGTCAGTCTGGAGTTGCAGAATCTGGCTTAAGACTTACAAATTCACATATACTCTTATTTTGGAAATATGCCTTCTTACCTATCACAGGAGAGAGAAAGTCTCAGGAGGGCTGAAAGCATCTCCTGGGTGTTTTTCAGCTAGTAAGCATGCAGCTTCTGTGGCTGCCTGCCTGGCAATGACTTTCTGCGCATAATGAAGGTGGAAATAAATGATATCCATAAACTATGTCATCTGGAAGAAAATATAACTAATTTAATTTATGTTTCTCCTGTAGATTAATTCCTTTTCCTGGTGTATGTCTTTAAAAAGGTGAAGGTCAGCTTCTGATTGGGATTGATTCACAGCTCTGCAGAAGATTCCTTTGCCAAATAACAAACAACACAGCTTCAGAAGTGAGAAAAGCTGAAGGCTTTGCTTTTCAAGGTGATGCGTGCCTCTGCTGCATTGCTTAACAGTCTCAACAGAAGCTGAGAGAGCTGAGGATTTTGCAAAATGAGATCACGACCCAAGCACAAATGGGTGGACATGAGTTGGTTTAGTAATCTAGGTATGTTCCTGCTGTAAACACTGAGCTTCTGATTATTTCTGACCTCTTCTGACAGTATATACAATGCGAGGTGTTTAATTCCGATTATGGTCTAACAAGGGCACTAGTTCATACCAAAAATATCTGTATGTGAAAACCTGAAATGAGGCATTTTCAGAGACACATCCTCTCTGTTTTCTGCAACTTTCTAAGACTGAAAATGTGAAAATATTATGAATACATGTTTTACTTTATTATTTTTTGTGTACTTCTGCCTCTGTCCATCAGCATCTGAACAATGGAAATCTGTGGGAAATACATGAAAACCAACAAAAGATAAATAAAATTTAATTAGCTCCTAAAAGGGCTTTGTTTACATTGGGCAAACAGTTTGTTGATGCCAGCTTTTGAACCAACATGACAATGTTGTTTTCTGTTTTTTCAGACTGTTTACTCTTATACAAACAGATCATAAATCCTCCTAGCTGCCCTGGGGAAGAACTGCTAATTGACTCCATGTCTTGGAATGTGGGAGGATTGCAGCTCCTTGCAATTGTATGCCACTGCCTGGCTCTCTTTAGCAGGGCGCAGCTTTTTTAAGAAGTCTGAGGATGAGGAGAAGCAGTGGATTCGCTCCAAAGCTTTGCCTCTGCCTGACATGGCACTGCTGAGGATGGGGACACACACCTTGTTTCACCAATGTTACTTGAGAGATTGTCATTCCTGGAAGGTGGAGAGCTCCTGGTCAACATCCTCCAGCCAGGTGGAGGATCCCTGGATCCTCTTTGGATCTGCCCACTGCACTCCTCACGTAGTCAGCTCCTGATTCACCCTAGGTGCTGTAAGGCAGAGAGCTTAAGGAAATTAACTGCTATGTGTTTGCTAGCTGGTCTCATATTTTCACAGGGAACAGACTGGCTCAGCTGGCTACCTGATCAGCACGTTGTCCTCTGTCGAGGAGTAGTGATGAAAGCTGAGTATGAGCAAGGGAGGGTGAGCTCTTCACTTGACACAGCTGGGACCTGCTAAGGATGTGCCCACAGGAAAAATGCAGGCTCCTCTAGTGGCACAGGAAAATAGTTCCAGTGCTCCAGAACAATGTTTTCTATCCCTGGGCGTATAAAACCCAACCAAATGAAACAGCACAAGAATCATTTAGGAATAATAGAGAAGGAAGTCTCAGAATTAGAGAAGTCTGTCTGCTCCAAAATTTTCCATATAATTCGTATTGTTCCTCAGATCCTTCAGGATCAAAGTCAGCATTTTTGAAGCTTCTTGGGCACGAGCTCTAGCTGTCTCTCAGGCTAGCCACAGATACAGGGATCCAGTTTGTAACTGTGGGCAGTAGGGTGGATTTTTCAGGGGACTGAAACAGATCAGAAAAAACCTGTTTATGACGTTAAAGCACTGAAAAGATAAGGAAGGTAGCACAGCAGTATAGCCAAAGTTTCAGCTTGGAAGCTCTGGGGTTGGATTAATAACTTTCCACAGCAGGTTTCCAAATCTTTCCTATCACAGTTTATAAAGTAAGTTGAACCATATGACATGTGCAAAAGGAATCCAAGGAACATGTAGGATGAGTTTGAGTGGGGGAATAAATTTACAAGACCTGGCAAAAGCCAACAAATACCTTCAAGAATATCTATAAGGAGGCAAAGCCAGACAAGGAAAGAAAGTATGTATATATTAAAAGGCAGAGAGAGAGTTAAGCCTTTATTGAGAAACAAGTTTCATGTACACTGGGAATAAATCTGCAGCATACAGAGAAAAGGGTGAGAGCATAAACATGCCAGGGAAAGCCAGTATCCAACAGAGAATTAGAATGAGAAAAGCAGAAGGTTGTGATTTGCACAGTCAGGAGAAAGTCCAGTGTGCAAGTGCGACATAAGCTGCTATCTTACTCTGAAAATAGAGGCAACATTGCACAGCTTTGGGGAGCAGTTTGCTGGGTTTTGGGATCTCATTCATGATACTTCTAGATAAAGTTCTTCCCTTGCTCAATTGTGTTGCATTGTGTGTGTTCCATGGCCAGCATGAGAAAATTCCAGATTCCCGCATGGATGCTGTGGATACTGAGCATCTCTGGAAAAGCAGGAGAGCAGGAGACACCGAGACAAGTCAAACTTGCAGTCTACCTAACTCACTGTGGTACCTTTATCTATTGTCAGCACTGGATGCTTCACAAGGGGACTTGAGAAGTGAGAAGCTGACAAACAGCAGGTAATCTCTCCTTCACGATATCTCTGTGAAGGATGACATTTTTATCTTTCTATTGCCAGCAGTAGGAGATTCTAAAGCATCATTTCATTGAAATATGGTGTGACTCAGGACATCCACATTTTAGATGCAGGAATGAATCTCTTAGTATTTCCCAAAAGGGACAATAATCTTCAGTAACGTTTCAGGTGAATTGCAATACTGACTAAGCAATGTAGATAAGTAGTACACCAAAATTTTTACTTTTATCAATTAACATCTGCATTTAAGAGAGCAGTCACCAGCATGGGGCTGAGGACAGACATCACTGGTAGTTGAGGAAAAGAGGATAAGGGACATGAATATGTCAGACGTACCATTCTTACTTGGGTAACTGCAGGACTGTAAGATGTTCTCTCTGGTCCTAGATCTTCAGAAACCAAGCTCAGCATGGTGAAAGTATCCCAGCAGAGGGCCAAGTCCCAGAAAAAAGTCAAATTTCACTTTCATTTTTATTTGCACTGGAAATACTGAAAACATTGTTATTTAGCTGTAGAGAATTAAGCAGGCTCTTGGGACGGGTGGAGGTGATCTGAGTGGTCTGAGGCATGGCTAAATATTTGTGTATTTTGCCCTCCCTTCCCTTGCTGGCCTTTGGTAGGTGTCCTTCTGAAGAGCAGAGAAGCCAGAAGAAAATTATAACGGGAAAGCAAAACTAGGATGTTTGACTCTGAAAGGCTGTGTTGTCATCCTCTGAGATGAACGACAGCCAGCTGCAGATGTGAGCATCTCAAAACGTATCCTGTAAACTCAAAGAGCTAAATCTAAGAACTGGGAACTTAATAATTTACAAAGAGAGATCATGAATAATAGAAAGGTTGCAAGAGAGCCATTCCCTGGCCTGAAATTAGTTAGCCTGGTTGCCGCCTTGTACTTCTCAGGCTGGCAGCTCTTCCAGGGAGGGGGGTTTTCTGTTTTCTGTGCTTGTTCAGCACCCAGTGGGACATAAATGTTGGGAGGAAATAATAATAGTAATACTAAATCGGTCGGACCAGCAACTAACAAATAGCAACCCCAAAATATAAAGGGGACCACTTTTTGCCGGTTCAGGACAGTAGAAGTCTGCCTGAACAATCAAGGCAAGACAAGATTTCTCCACTCATTAAATGGCCAAATATGGAGCAATTTTCAGAAAGCATAAATGTCACATCATTCCCAAAGAGATGATTTCTCTGATCATGCAAAACCCACTTGCAAGGTATGGAGCACTAAACACCCTCAGTGCCACAGCCACATGCGTTCATTAAAATAAGTTGGAGGTGACGTCATCCTTTCTGTCGACCTGGCTCTTGAGACAGATGGGTGTGATGGGTGTCATAATGGTATGTCAACAGGGGTAGTACCAGACAGCACAAAAGCCAGCCCCAAAAGTTTGACACTGACAAAGTTTTAAGCAACTAAAGAGTGGGGGAAAAAAAAAAATATCAGGAGGTCTTAACTTTGCTACCAGTATTGTCTATAGCCCCATTTCTCTTTCCTTAGAACAGCAGAGGTAATTTTTCTCATAAATAAGCAAGCTTTTTTTTTCTCACAGTTGCAGGAGCACTGTAACTCCTCAGTTTCTCATCGGACCCAGACCTCTTTCTTCCTTTCCCTTGGTCCCAGCAGTTACTGCATCACAAACCACAAAGTTTTACCTTTCTCATGAGACGTATCTACTTCTAAGTCAGCAGTGAAAAGGTATACCAGCATGAGAAGAACAAGTGTTCTTTTGTATAAAATGTCATATTTTGAATTAAAAATAAAACCGAAGTGTAAAGAGGTGTGCTTGGTACAGAAGCACAAGTTCACTGTTAGGAATGCTTTTTTTGCCTGACTTCAGTAGTTGCACTTTGCCTTGGTTCCACAGTTTTGTGCAAGGCGAACAGCTCTTTGTGTGCAAAACCATCTGGGTTGCCTGTTTTCCCTATTAATTAGTTCTGGAAACCTTTGACAACTTCACTCACTTTGCAAAAGGATATGCATCCCAAAGGTTATTGCATTTCTTTGAACTTGGTGAGGGTGGTAGGAGAAGTCCTGTGACATTGTCCTTTACTGACACCATCAAAACGTAACAGGAGAGCTGAACTATAAATGTCCCAGTTCTGACAACAATTTCAGTGGTGCTTGCAGCTTCTTAGGGACCAAAGCCATCCAGCTACAATATTCAAATCTGCCAGTAATCAGACTTCATTAGCATCTTGCAGAACCACTTGTTCCTTCTTAACTTCTCCTGAAATTGGAACCTGAAATATTTTCCAGTGGCTGTCCTGAATATTTAGGTGCTGTGGCTGCTGCCCATGTGTGTGTTCAAATAATCTCTGTAAAAAATGGCTGCTCTAATATGTAGACAAAAAAGACATCTTTATCATATATCTAAAAACATAATTCACTTTTTGTGGGGTTTTTTTTTATAAATGTCACACAAGGTCAATATAATTAAGGGAAAGATGAATAATACATGTAGAACTTGTTCATCAGCTGTTGCAGATAAAAAGCAGAGTTGGTGGACATGAAATAGTACATTTAGATGCTGCCTTCTTGACAAATATTGCTGTTACAATTTCACCTCCAGAAATCAGCTCTAAAAATAGAATGAGACAAAATAAAATGAGATGTGAATAAGAATTTATGATAGTGTTTTGTATAATGTCTCCTTCATTAACATCCATCTGGACAGAACTCATTAAGTCTCTCAGCACACGTCACTAGGTAGGAAAGACAAAGATAAAAGGATATTCAACAGCAGACAACCAAGAAGTTGTTCCGTCAGTAGAATAAATGCATAAACACTGATAACCTGCATCCTGCACTGCATTTCCCCTACTTCTAACTCATGCTGTGACACATGTGATTCAAAAATATGCTGTTTTCAATCCAGACTTATCTTGGCTGCAATTCCCCTCACTGTGTAATGAACCCACTCAGAGGGCAATGCACAGCCTCATCAAAGACTCTATCCAGACAGAAGGGCCAAAGTTGACAGAGGCACTTCTAAAGGACCAGGGGGAAATGCATTCTGTGCAGACAATTAATTAGAAAAAGCGGAGGTAGGATTCAGGCTGCTGCAGTGAGCTGAAAAACAAAACAGCACAGGATGGATTTTTCAGGTAACAGGCAATTCATTATCAAACCAATATGTTTCTATAGAAAAGATTTACTATCCGTAATAATATTTCGGGATTAATGGTTTTAATTAGCAGAGAAATAGCAGATTAAAATTCGAATTATTCTACAAAGATAACCCACACTCTTTGTTAATGCAGGCGTTAATAACTTTGAAAAGAAGTCAGGCACGGAAATATTTTTTTCTTTGACTTGCAAAATCTTTCCCTAATATATCAAACAAAAAATCAAGCCAAAAACTTGGGCAGATTGTGCATTCTGAGTTATACAGGCTTAGTGTGAAGCCAGATAGATAATTTGTCAGGCTTTTATTAGGAAGCAGCAGAAGAGTCACGATAGAATTATCTAAATCAGAGGTATTTTCTACATTTTTAGCTTTACTTTCTAAAAAACCAAGGCCTATGTAAACTGTCTGTGGCTGAACCCAACCCAATATGAAGTGTGGAAGACTCAAAAACAGTAAAGCTCCTGCTCCTTCTCTAAAAGAAAGCTTTAGCATACTTTCTTACTGGGTATCTGAGGTACCACCTGGGAGAGATGTCTGTTAAAACTCTTAAGAGAGGGAAAAGGTTTGCTTAGAGCTTACACTTTCTCAGAGTGCACACAAAAGGGAATCCCTACCTATGAGAAGTCATCTGTCTGTGTCCTGTGAAGAGTATCTGCAAAGCTATACAGGGAAAAGTGATTTTGAAGATCAATGGTAAGGCTACCAAGTGCTTGGGGATTGCTGACCAAGACAGGGATGGTGCAGGAGCCCTTTACCATTTCCTTTTGGGACGGAGAGCATCTTACCAAGCATGGCTGATTTCCAGGGCTTCTGCTGCTGGTGGCCGAACTGAGCCAGAAGGTTTTGAAGTCTCTCTCTGCCTCACCAGCAACTGCTGTGAAGGGTTTTGTTACTTGTGGCAGCGCAGCAGAGTTCAGTGGCAAATAGTTGATCCTGTTTTAGGAACAACTCCTGGCTGACCCTAGACATCTCCTCTACTCCCTCCCTTCCTCAGCCTTGACAGCATTCCCTGTTGGAGTGAAGCTGGCTTGCTCCCATCTCTCCTCACACAGGCTGCGGACTGTGCTAAAACCCACTTTTTTCCTGAATACTTGTGCCGTGCCTTGATTTCCCATGGAAACAAGCCTGGGATTATCCCTTCTTCAGCCTGTGGGTCTCTCTCCTCGCTCTTAATAACTCTTGAACTCAGTAGCTGTTTCCAGCCAGTTTTGACAGAGGCAGAGGTCTCAAAAGTAATTATGTTTTTACCGGTTTTATAAGAACAGGCAGTTGGGTAGATGAGAAATGGGAATATGAACACTTGCAAATTCACCCCTGGCTTATATCTGATCCCTCTGGCTTATTGGCATCGCTGAATGTGCCAGCCCAAGGATCACTGCCAATATATTCTGTGGGAAGGCATTTCATTCATTTGTGGTGTTAATGGAAAGTTGTGTGTAATTTGGCCAACAAAAATAATATCAGAAGACACAAATGGCTGGAAATGGAGGCTTTGTCACATCTGATGCTTATGGAATTACTTATTCTGCATGACTGAAAGACCACTTTGCAGCCAACGTTAGAAAATGTGTATGTATTCATCAGTTCATTTCTTCTCCATGAAGCTGTTAATCAAATTGTAAGCCAAGGGAGAGGTTTCTTAGCAGAAGTGTTACACCAGTAACATGATCTGATCAGTGCTAAAATGCCAGGCAGGCCAAAATTGAAGTGAAGTGTAAAACAAAGGGCCTCTGCATTGCTAGCAGTAGATTTAAATACAAGGGAGAACAACTGGTATGTCTTGAACTGGGAAGAGTCACTATTCCATTGCTCCTACAGCTGCTCTATATAATTATAAGGGTTGATGGTCTAATGATGTATTTTACAGATGGGTTTTTTATGACATCATACATCAGGGGAATGAAACCCTTCAGATGAACTCATTGTAAGTATCTCCCAAGCAGTGGTGTTCTGCTGATACTTATTACAAGATTTGATTGTGCTCAGGATGGGGACCGGACATTTCTGTGAGCAATGAGTAGTCTGAAGCCATCTTTTTTTTTTACAGAGACCCAAAATTGCTTAGAGAGAGTTCCATAAGAAGCAGCCCCCCTGATATCCCCAGAGTGAAGCATGTAGGCAAAATTGTGTTACTATATGGTAAGTTATTTATGATTACAATTCAAAAGCAAGGTCCCTTAGCTTCACTAAATGAGATCCAAATCTGTTTAAATGGTGGCAAATAGCTCAAAAGTTGTTTTTTTCTTGCCTACAGTTCTTATCAAAAATCACGTCTGCTCTGAAATACAGGTCTCCGGGCTCTCCCTTGATTCCCTACATATCTCCAAAGCTGTGAAACCAATAAAGCTGGAAGAAGAACGCTTTGCAGCATCTTGAATTTGCTGACATAAATACTTACTAATCACTGTGATAAATTTCTTTCTGATCCAAGCAGCAAAATAAAATAAAAAGGACATATTTGTGCCAGCATATATAAAAACCAATTGAGATGTGCTCCTGTCAGACTGCATAAATACTGGATCTGTCATCCTAATTCAGCTGCAGCACTACAGGCAAGACAGTAGAAAAGTATTTATTTGATGTGATTATGATATAAGCTTCATGTCTGATTCTTCTCTCCCTCATAAAGTAGAATATTAGATTAGATGTTGTCGCATGCACATTGTAATCTGCCTTCTTTTCACTGAATTCTTTTTGATCGATGGGAGAACAATTTTGCTTTTTTTACTTGAGCCAAGGAAAACCTAATTATATTAGTTTCTGAAAATGTGGTGTTATTAAAATTGAGAGCAATGGTTCCAAATAAAATACAGAATTTGGAAAAATGGTAATTTCTGTCATTAGCAACAAGGCACATTCACTCTCTTATAACTGCGCGAACACTTGAATACTTGAAATAATCTATCTCCTTGTCACCATTGTGGAAGGCATACAGAAAGTGAAAAGTACCAAATAACTGCACTTGAAGGAGATGTACCACATTTTTATCAGCACTACGACCCTTATGTCAGCTATTCCACTGTAGGTAGTTTGAGAGGGAGATACTCAGAAAGAAGAGACAGACAGTTAAAAGGCCTTTCCCCACATTCACCTCCTTTTATCTCTTCTCTTGTGTCTGTTTTTATCTCACCCATCCGTTGGCAGTAGGGTGGTGTGCTAATGAGCAAATACCTGCTGAGGCTGTGACCATCACTGGGGAATAATTAATGCTGATGCAAAATGCCTGTTCTGTGATTTATCTGACAGTACGTGGTTGAGTGTGAGTACATAGGTACTCATATATATGTGAGGATCAAGAAAAGTAACTAAAGATGCTTCTATTTCCCATGCTCTGTAATGAGACAGTAAACACCTGACATACTCATGTTGCTTCAGATCATTCTTTCATCCCTTCCAAAGAGTTGTTGTTATGCTATGGTTCTTATCAGTACTTCTTACATGTGTTTCTACTGAATATAATTTCATATTTGCAGTGGGTCTGCATCCTAGTCAAGCATTTTTTGTTATGCTCTCTTTCTAGAAGTTCTTCTGAATGTGTCCTTCTGGAGAAAGGCTGTGGCATTATACTGAAGCAAACACTCAAAGATATTTTGATTGGCTTCTAGATGAATACAAGTAAATGTCAAGGTGACAGCTTGCTGGTGTTTACAGTTTCATGATCATGTATTGAACTGTGCATTTAATGTATTTATTATGTGCTCCTGTGACAGTTTTTAATTTACTACTAGAAGGCAAATGGTGCTTTCTGAAATCTGTAGGCAATATATGTCCTCTTGAACAGCAAACTGAAGTTTGAGGAGCAATAAGAAAATAGTTGAATCTTTGTAAGAAGTAGATGCTAGAGACCAAAATCCAAGGCCAATGTTTATTCAGGGGAAAGCCAACAACATTATATTGAATGTGAAAATTGTAGAGAGCAAATGTGATTTATACCACAGTTTTCCTGTCAGAAGGAAAGTCCCCTCTAAAGCTATGGTGTATTCTACACCTTCAACTTATTTTACAAGGTTGCTCTGCAGTCACCAAGAAATTTTCTTAAGAACAATATCAGAAGGAATGTCATCCAGAGGGACCTTGACACGCTTGTGAGGTGGGCTGATGCCAACCTGATGAAGTTTAAGCATGACAAGTGCAAGG
>JANRGW010034993.1:27421-42633 GCA_024733675.1 Psilopsiagon aymara
CCCTGCCCATGGCAGGGGGGTTGGAACTAGATGATCTTAAGGTCCTTTCCAACCCTAATTATTCTATGATTCTATGAAAATAAAATCTGAATGATATAAATCCCTATTTGTTAAAATGAGTATTTGTCTTTATGTATTTAAAATGTGATTTGTTTAACAAATTGCCCTGATTTCATTTTCTAGAAGTGACATAAGACCTCCAAGCAGAAAGAGTATTTTTCACTTCTGTCAACTGTACTTATAAAATTACTTTTTTTCAGCAAAATTTATTTTTATTGGCTAAAAATATTTTGAAAATGATTTACTTGGAAGCTCTTTTATACCATTTTTTATAATGGCATTTCTGATCATATTCTCTACAAAAATATCTGTAGTGGAAACGAGGTCCATGTACTACAATGCCTTTTCACCATGAAGAGTATGCAGTGACAATATGTGCAATCTGGACAATGGCACAGCTAGAACAGCACATTTTAATTACAAAGATCCCATTTACAGAAATCAAAATTATATGTGTCCAAGTACAGTATAATTATTGTATATTATACAAATAAAACCTTATTCAAATAGGTTTAAGGACAAATATGCATGACAGACTCCCACAGTTGAATACCTAAAAATGAGTAAGTACTGAATTACCATACTTTTACTGGCTATAATCTAACGCTCATTAAAGACATTTTAAAAAGGAAAGAAACAACAAAAAGATTCTGGGCTTTGCTGAAGGATGATTAATATACACATCACACAGGGCACAATATATTCTCTACAATAAGTGCAAGATTTCCATTAGTGAATTGATGTCAATGGGCACAGCCACAGTACACCCTGATTTGGTCATTGAAAAGTTTGTTGGGTGTTAGGAGTTCATCAGAGTAGTCAAGTCAACCATTGGCACAGGTTTGGATGTATTTTAAAGTGGCCCTGCTGACTGGGTGTAGAAAAGGGGAACGACAAACTGAACAGTGTGGTAATAGTCAGAAATGCAGATGCTCAGGCAAGGGGGTGGGAAAAGAAGGACCTCGGGTTTTGAAACATAGGATACACAGTAGAGCAGGGGCTATGCTGCTTGGCACTCTTGCTTTCCTACCAGGGTTCAAATGGAGGAAGTCCTTACAAGGATAAAAGAAAATCAAAACGTGAGGATTAAACTGAAACAATTGTGCTTTCTTTCATGTATAAAATGGGCAACATCATGTCTTACAACCAAAGCGCTGTTACAATTAATGTTTTAAGAAGAAATATTTGAAGCAGGTTACAAAAGGGTCAGAAGCACCTCCCTTTTCCAGTTTTGGATGAAAGCTGTGTGGAGGCAGAGCACAGGTGCAAGCCTACACATCAGGAAGGGAGAGCTAGTGAGTGATGCCAATTCAGTGCTTTAGAGGAATTAATTATGGACAGAAGGAGATGGGCATCTGTAGCTGTGACAGGGTTTGCTGGCACATCCAGCAGTGCTGATGCTGCAGTGATGCTCCCCAGACCATGGCCAGCAGATGCCTAAAGCCTCCTGCCCTGCACTCTGACCACTGGCTCCTGAGCAAGCCTGCTGGTGCCACCTTCTGCCTCTATCCCAGCTCCAACTGCTCTGCTGCAGGGCAATGCGTCTGATCCTGGAGTGCTGGCACACAGACATCTCACTTTTCACACTTATCAGCCTCTGAGCTGGCATTGCAATGCCTGTGCACAGGGCCACTGGTGAAGAAACTGGAAATGCAACGTGGGATAGACAAATGGACACTGAGGATGAGAGAGTGCTCCAAGAGCAGCTGACCCAGTGGACAAGGTGATCCTCGGGAGAGGGCTCACAGCTGACCCTCACAAACACCCAACCTGCCATACCAGCACTTGGGCTTTCTGGGCTGTTTTGTCTCATTGCCTCACAAGTGTCCTCACAAAGACACACCTGTGAACTTTCAGGAGCTATGTTTCGTCTGACCTGGTCTTGGATTAAACTCCTGGCTCAGCCAGTGACCACTGCCTGGGACCTCCCACCATTTTGGTGTATCAGAGGTGCTCTCTTGGGTTCTGCTATACTACCCAGATGGCTTAGCTTCCTCCCTCCCCAGATGACAGACCTGTAAAAATCCCATATTTAGGCACTCCACTCGCCCAGATGCTTTTGGAGAGAGAGAAGGCAGAAAGGTGCATCCCACTCTGAGGTGGAGGATTGTAGAAGGGCTGGTGCAGATTTGAGAGCTGGTTTTACCTGCCCAAAACCCCACGTTTCAGCCCATTGTGAAAACCCAGCCACAGTGGGTCTCTCAGATGAGACATCTTTTGTTTCCTTATGTGATGCTCTAATCCCTTGCCAGAAAGGCAGAAACTTTTGAGTTAGGGACCAGCTAATTCTGCTAATAACAGATTTCTGACCCCTGAAGCACCATGTTGCCAGCCAAACCAGGAATGTTGCAGGACTCTTTAACTCGGGAGAGAGCAAGCTAGCCTTCCCTCACTTTGCTATATTTCAACCCCTGCTGGGCGGAAGGAGATAAAGAAGACAAAACCTCAAATATTTCCTCCTTCCCTGCCTTTAGTGGTAAAATAAATGGAATAATAAATTCTTGATAACTAAGCAGAGCTCCAAACGGCTCTAGCAAGTCATTATAGTATGTAGATTTGTTTTCTTTATATGCAAAACCAGAATCGAAATCCTATATAAGCTTCCTTTGGCAGTATCTGAAATTGCATGCATGATCTTTTTATGCAGCAGTCCCTCACTGAAATGCTCCTGCAATTTAAATGCTGTGGGAAGCATTTACTGTTCATACTCTATGTAAAGGTCTAAGGGATGAAACAGGAATTTATCTTATTGCAGTCATTAATACGACTGTCTTCAGCTAAGCAGAATAATACAGTGTTCCTGGTTACACAGCGGCCTCAAACTATTTTTTTATGGTCACATATAAAGTGGCCCATAATTGCGTATCAATAAACCTCAATTACACTCAGGAAAATACTAAAAGCAAAGCTCAAGTGAAGCTCAATAAAGTCTACAGGTGTATTAGAGCTATGTGGAATAGTGACATCCATCTGGTATTTTTCAGTGACTTCTAGTCAATTATTACATTTCATAGCATGTAATCCTCTTTTATCTTGTGTTCCTGCTGCTACAGCAACTCTGTTTGCTGTATCTGTGGCTTTACTGTGCATTTTTATCACCTATGAGTAATGAGTAAGTGGATCTTTTTTATTTTTCCTTTTTCTTTTATTTTTTCACTTGCAGCTGTGCTGTACCTGCTAGGTAGGAAAGGAAAAAACAAAACCTCTAAAACAACCCAAGCAAAAAGATTTAATTGCAAGAGAAATGAAACAGAAACCTAAAGACTGCAAGGAAAGGATGTAAATTAAAACTGTTCTGGTTCGGGCAGATAATAATGAGCATGGCAAAGGTAACTTTCCTATCAGAACATGAATTGTTGAAAGCATGGTGTAGGTTGAACTGTCTGGAGTGACATGTATTTTTAACAGCCTCCTAAAGGTTTGATCATATCCATGACAACCCATTAAAAAGAGCATTCTAAAGCAAGTCATAATTGTATTTTTCTTGGAGAAGGAAGCTTTGGCTGTCATGTCCTTACGATGAGCATTAAATCCAGGGATATGTTCCCTCTGTATGCTGAAAAATACAAGGTCGAAACCTGCAGCAGAAGTATCGGTTTTACAGTGTTAGTCCTCCATGCTCGTCTAATCACATGCTAAAGAGTACAAAGGCTCTCACTGATTAGTGTGCAGATGGAGAGGGCGCAAGAACAAACTTGCTCATTTCTCAGCCTTGTGCAGATTACAGGCATCACGTAAACCTTTGCACTGGGAGAAGCAGAGGGACTGTTCTCTTGAGGCTTCAGGCAGAGAAGTCTGGCTTGGTGTAAAGGATGAGATTCTCTACGGAGATATTGTCTGATGCCTAGAGCCATCTTCACAGTTACCCCAAATTCAGGGGATGCCTCTAGACAGGAAATGGGCTGAAGGAGTGAAAACGAGAATAGCCACAGAGGAAAAGGTTAGAAGGAGTAGTGAGAAATGCATGGTATGGGCCTCCATCCTGGGTCTCCTGCACTCTTGCAAGCACCCAATTTCATGATGCTTTCAGGTGAATTGACCCCCCTCCCACAGAGACACAACTGGAAATGTCACCCTTGTAGCATGGTCTCTTTCTAGAAAGATGTCTTTTCTTCCCAGGTACAAACTCCCAAGGGGCATGGAGGAGAGCTGCTTGGCTGGTTTTTGTTTGAAAGTGATTTTTGCTAAAGATGAAATAAAGAAGAAACTAAGGCTCAGCTTGCTTAGACAAGTAAAACAGAGATTGACTGCTCCCTCAAAGTTCCTCAGGGAAACAGGACTCTAAAGCAGAAGACAAGGCAGAGAGCAGAACCAAGTAATATAAACAGGCTAGCACTATACATCATCTGCAAACTAAAAGGTTTCTAAGCAGAAGAAGGCTGAGGCTCTGGAGCTGCTTCCCACTAGGAACAGAGGCTGCAAGAGGCCTGAGTATATTCAAGATAGAGCATGATCAGCTGAAGAAATATATTAAGTGACATGATTGAAAGAGGCAGCAGGAAACAGGATTTAATGGTGTAGGACTGTATTTCTGTGAAAAATGTGAGGTGTTGCTTTAAAACCAAGCAAAACCGGGTGAACTATTTGACCTTGTCTACTTTCTTCAGTTTGAATGAAAATATCTGCATAATATCAGTGAAAACTGTGAATGAGAAATGGATCAAATGTACATATACTTGAAAACATTAATTTATTTTATAAGTCTTTCAAATTCCAGAGAGGTGCATTCAAGCCTTCTCTTCTTTCCCCATACCAGACAACAGTGGTAAGGGGATGCTGCATCCCCAAGGACAATGGTACAACAGTAATTATGTTGTATTCATGACTGCTAAAACTCTAGAAAAAGAACTCCTGCACACCTAGGAATTTCTCTGAAGAGCCAAGTCTATGCCTCTGATGCAACTTGCTTGGGGCTGGAACCAGACATCACCCTTGTGTCATGGCTAAGATGTTAGAACCAGGAGCTGGCAGGAAGGATGGCATAGTTCCCCAGACCGGCTAGCTGCATGCATGCATGCATGCATTCAGATGTCACTCAGTTCCCCCAGTAAGCAAATATGCAATCATGAGAGAACTGTTAGATTCTTTTAAGTCCTGGTTATAAAACTTGTTATGTATTATTTACTCAACACTGACAGCTTGCTCTGTGCTGCACACACAAAGCAGTGTGCTCTCTGCCTATGGGAGCTTTTGATCTTGGGAATTGAAAATCAGACACAATTTGAAGGTTTAGGAGACACAATCTCAATCTGGATTAATGGATAGGTGCACCCAAAATCCTGGCCTGCTGCTGTTTGAACTGTGTATTTCCTTTCCAGTTGCATAGCTGCTAATTTCCTTTTTGTGGAAACCAAGATACATCAAGGGCTCTTCACCTTTCTGGCATTGAGATGCTCCTGCGACATGTACCTAAGGACCAGGAAATGCTCCAGCGTCTTAATCTGCATAGTTTTAAGCAGCTTTATATCCAGCAAAGGAAGAAATTCCTGGAACAACCAAATTGGTCATTCAGCACTTGCATATAACTTTTTAAACACAGTGTTCCTGTGTATTCTTTTTTTTCTCAGCAGGGCTAGTTACCCAAGAAGAGAATTTAAGTTAGTACTTAAAATAACTGACTCAAATATTGCTCAGGTGCTTTCTCTACATGGTATTATGACAGTTGAACACATCCAAGTTCAGTGTCTCCAAAGGGCATCAAAACTGGTACAGAGAGAAGGGAGCGCCCAGAGTTAACTGACAGTAAATGCTAAGAGCAGGGATATCTAAATCCCATCATTCTTCAAAATCTTAGCTGCTACTTTTTTTCTTGTATGACATTTCTTTTTAGTACATGAGGTCTTGGTCAGTGCTTAACCAGGCTTAAAGGTGTTCCTCAACCAGGGGAATGCCAGACTTACACCACTCTGCTGGTAAAACAAGGACCTCAGCACTGTAGTAATGTTCTCTCCAGTGGTCCTTTATGGGGTACATTGTTATGTTGCAGAGACCAGGCAGCCCTGATAATTTCTAAAGACTGTGACAGGATTCAAGATGCAAGCACTGAAGGAGGATGGCAGTTCTGTTTACAGAGATCAGTGGATACAAGATGTGGAAAAGGAAGATGGAGAGATGTTGAAACAACTGATGGAGCATGCAGACCACAAGACAGAGAGTAAAAAAGTAAAAGGAGATGCAAGCAGCTTCATGAGCATGCTGAACCTGAAGAGCCCTAGCAAAAGTAAGAAAAAGACAGTGAGCACTGATCTTTTATTTGGTGTGTGTTTTGAGCATGATAGATGAAAGTTACTGTGTCAGAATGGGATTTATCTCAATGATAAACCCAAATTCAGGTATCTGTGTGTCAGTCTCTACATATGAGCTGTAAGTAGAAGCTCTTGACTAACCCTTGCAAGTGATGCTGTGAATGGCTGTCTGGACATTGCTGCCTCAGCTGAAGATGATCTCAATTCATTGCACGAACCTAAACATCCCCATTACCCTGAGGATCCTCTCCTGACAACCCTGGTGATAACTCAGCAGCCTCTCCCTCTGCTGGTTACTCTCCAAGTCCTGGCTACAGAGCAATCTTCAGGTCTAGCTGCTTTCACCAATGTCAGGTGATATTTCCAATAATTAAGCAGTTGTAACCCTCTGCCATACAACACAATCAATCTTTATGCAGTTGTAGTTCCACTGAAATGGAAAGCTCGCTTGTATCCATTAGCAGCTGCTCATTGATGTAATTTTCTTTATTTTGGCTATCCTTGAGCTTTAATTATGGAATTAGAGGTTGTTCAAAATGCTGCAGTCAATCAGCCCACTGTTCCAGGTTTAAGTGACGAAATGCTCCCTGGCCTTTGCTTTCTAAGCTGGCTTCCCAACCAGTGTCAGGGCGGGTGAGATGAACAGGGGTATAAAGCAGTACAACTTTGTGCTCTGATTTCACAGTCTTGCTTTATTATTTTGGGCTCTCATTCTTCCTCATAACAGATTAGGGACCAGAGCCGCAAAGCAAGAAAATTCAGCTACCTTTTTAAAGTTAACTCATCTCCAGTGGACCCCCCCATTCTCCTGTCCTTTTCCACACTTGATGTCCACACATTGTATTTTACTTTTCCTCCTAGAAAGCAGAGCTGGATGTGATTCTAGCTGAAGAAGAAACTTCCCATTTTATCAAAGGGTTGAATAAAGGAGGAATGACAAGCAAATGTCTCGAGTCCTCTACTGAAATTACACCTTTGAAGACTTTGAGAAGTGTGGGGTGACCTGAAGCTACGAGTCAAAGCTAATGAAATGGCAGGGGGTGGGAATCAAAGGCATCTAAGTTGCAGAGTCCAAGCTTATTTCTAGCACCCTTTTTCGGTCTCTTAGACACAATGCAGCAGCCAGACTCTGATGACTAGTTTTGTTTTTGCAAAACCTTTTGACGCAGCTTTTGCAAAGCCAAGCCAGAATAGTATGAACTTGGCTTTGCATTTGCCAAGGCAGAAATGTGTGGGTCAGGAAGGAAGAGAAGTGCTTGGAAAGAAAAAGTTAATGTTTTTTTTTGTTGATCTCCACACTAAACCTCACAAACATGAATGAGCTTTCTAATGCTCCCGCCTGATTTTCAGACTATTCACAAAGTCAGGCACCTTGTTTTCCTCAGTTTTGCGTTTAATAAAACTTGTGTACATCTGTTAGCATTCTTGAGTCAGTCAAACTTGAGCATATGGTGAAGCACAGTCAATGAGACTGTTTGCAGGCTTACAGTTAAGCAGGTGGTTGGAAACTTTGCTGAGTCAGCACCATATTGACTCACAAGACAAGGTGGTGCATAGATTGATATTTAGTCATCAGAAGCAGAAATAATTGCCTGGCTCTTTCTGAATTTTTCTTTTCATTTTTTTAAATGCATCTCTTTTATTGGCAATATGCAAAACTATGCTATAAACATAAATAAAACAAAAAGAGAGAGATAAATCCTGGCAAGTCACGCTAAAAGATGAATAAAAACCAGGTAAATTTTATCTGCAGCTTTACTGAGCTGTGTTTATTCTCAGTTTCCTCTGAAGGTTAGCTTTCCATGTCAAACCTTCCAGAGTGTGGCAATCAAAAAGGTGATGTCTTACAATACATGTAACAAGAGATCTTTTTTAAGATGCACAATGTGTGCATACTGAATGCAGTGTGGCTGACTCAGCATAAATCAACAGCCATTTGGTTGTTGTTTTCATAAGTCATTGTGGACATGAAAACACAAATATTTACTCTCAAAGACTTAAGGAACTGTGAAGAAAGCATATAAAAAAAGGCGACAGAAGCAAAGATTAAACAACTGGTCAATTTTGAAGTGAGCATATTGGGAAAAAAGCTGTTAGCTCAGCTAAAACAAAGAAAACAGAATGAGAGAAAGTGACAGCAGAGAGTTGAGGCTGGGAGCCTTCAGATGCCCCTGCGGCAGCATTTTGGTCAGAGCAGTAATTGCTGCAGGAGTGTGAAGTGGAGAGCATTTGAAGTACAGGCATGAAGCCATGACAGGAGAGTACTGATTGTCTCTATAGCTCCTAAGGCTGTCCAAGGTGCAAGAATCCTCTCTCAAATACTTTAGCTGCTAACCAATCACATCAGCCATCTCAGGGGGATTATTCATAATTATGGAGCAGAGTGTCACCATGCTGTGCCACTGCTATTCCTCTTGGCATCAAAACACTTGCATGGCAGGAGAAGCACGGCTTTGGCACCTTGCTGGGGAAAAGACTCTGCTCCTCCCTGTTGCGGTTCCTGTCACAGCTTTTATCTCCTCTCCTCAACTCCTAGCCTGACCAGGAAGCCTCATCCACTGAGGAAACTAGGGAGAAAGCAAGCTGTCAAACCCAAGGGGTGTTACAGCAGCAAGTCCTGATTGAAGCATTTTGTTTGCTGGGTCTTTTATACATTTGTGTGTGTGCTGAAGCATGACAGAAAGCAGAAAAGTAGTAAAATTTTCTATTGAAAAGTTTTTTAAGTTTTTTTGGGCAGTCTCATTGGTTAGCAAACTGAACATAAGCTCCCATTGAGATGTGCTGCCTGAAAGCCAAGGAGGTGTAAACAGTGGGGTGTCAGGCAGGAGTGGGATGTTGGATTGCCCCCCCCTCTTCACAGCACCGGCAAGATCGTTTGCAGGATGCTGTGCCCCATGTTAGTGCCAGGGTTAAAAGGGAGGAAAAGAACCCAACAGAGATTACAAAAACCAGAGAGATTTCAGAAAGGATGATTGAAGAAATCTAAAGAGATTTTAGAAGGGAAAAACAATGACTACAAGGACAGAAATACTCTGCCATAAGCATCTTGTGGAAGCACCCCCTTCAACCTGCCAGAAAAAACAAAGGAGATCCTAAGCTGACTTGAGAGCAGCCTTTGAACACCCCCAGAGAGGGCGGGAGTATCTGACACTACAGAAGTCATTAACCCTGTGGAAGAAGCAAGAGCTCATGTATGTGTTTGGACTACCAACTGAAGCTTGACATTTCAAGGGGGGGGGTGGAGTTGTGGTTTTAAATAGCAAAGGTAATTAATCATTGCAGCCATTTGTCAAGGGATGCATCTTTAATTCAAAACTGAATTGGCTGAAAAATATATTATTTAATTCAGTCAGGAATTAACCTATTCTTTTGCAGGAATTTAACCCATATAATGACAGCAGCCCCTATGATCTTAAAATCTACTAAACCTTTATTTTTTTAAATCAATCCAGGTTACCTTTCCTCAAATATTTTAGCTGCTAATCCAGTCACATCAACCATCTTATGGGGATTATTCATAATTATGGAGCAGTCATCTCAAGGGAAGAAAAGCAAAGGCAGTGCTTTTTTTCCATTGTTTAAATAAATCTGAGCTCTAGTAGAGGTTAATGTATAATAAATGGCAGCAGTGTTCAGTGAGGTCAGTCTAAAAAGAGGCATGGTATAGCAGCAGCTTTAGGGAAACTCAAATTAAATTCAGAGGAGACTCTAGGTTAATAGAGCTTGTTTTAGAGGAAGGGCAGCAAGAGCACCTATCGCCCTTGCCAAAATGCATGTTATATTTTCTGACTTGAAGAACTGAAAGTCACAAAACAAAACACGTCAATTCTAAACAAAACAAAACCAAACTGTTTCTTTACGGATAACAGATGCTATGGAAAAATATGAAAGAGATGTGACAGTCATGGCAAAAATTGCACACTTTATAGATATGAATTCACAAAGTCATTTAGGTCATAGAACTTACAGTTCGAAATAAATGGGTTATTTCTGAAGTGGATATAAGTAATGAAAAAATCTCAGCCCGTGAACTCTGCATTTGCAGTTACAGAGTAGAGACTAGTGTAATGTGAATAATTAAGATGCTACAGACACTTGTGGAAGCTGGGGGAAAGATGATAGGTTTCTTTAGATGAGAGACTGATTCTGACTGACCTTTTAACAGCATTCACAAAACCTACCATTTTCATGGCATGTTTAACATTCCATGTCTGGAGTTTTCTCCAGATATCTGAGATTAATATTAATGATAATATGCATATGAACTGAAGGAATGAGACAATCTGAAGTTCACATCTACTTGTCATTTACTTGTCTTATGATCACTCGAGTCCAGCTTCCTGCACTTAGACCCTTGTTTACGAGTTCCAACAAGTTCATACTTTCCATTTGAATCATACAAATCTCTTAGGAAAAAGCAAACCAAAGCAAACCCTTCTCCCCCACCTCAGCCAGCTGTAAGGCAAGGGTCTCAGGAGATTCAACCCATTCCTTCTGCAAAGTAATACAAAGCCTCTGCATTTCTTTGCAATGTATTTGCAAAGCAATACTGATTTATCTGGGAAGTCATGTAGCTTATTGATGCTGTGAGTTGCAGTCACACAGTTAGTCATTTTGGTATCAGTGAGATTCCCTGAATGGATAATATCTACTCAGCAGGACTAAGGCTTCCAAAATGGGACTTGGAGAATATAAATGGGTTGTGCCCTAAAGCGATAGTTGCAATGCCCTGGTGTGGATTTGCAAAGTGTGACAGAGACTCCAAATGAGGGACACACAAAAAATTAACTATGCAGACAATGGAAATTGCTGAGGATTCCTTCCTTTAGGGCACATCATTCTTTCTGCAACCACCAGCTCATGATTGTTTGTTTCGGCTCACAATTTTCCATCACAAAAGTGTGGAGACAAAAATCTGTGCCAAAGGGAGATGGCTTTTGATTTAGAATTGGAAGCATCCTCAAAGGGTGGGGGACATGTTCTTAAAGTGTGACTTGAGGGACAAAGATAGAGGAGGGTGCTTGAGGGATCAAATCTGGTTCCTCTGTGTGTGGGGGGAATGCTGAACAAACTCTGGACATGTTTAAGCAGCAGCGCAAGGGATGAGCTGCAGCATGCCCTGTTTCCCTGGTCACTCACACTGGGAAAGCTGCGTGTGACCCTTTCTATTTTCAGGGGGGCAGCTTTCCTTTCTGTAGAAACCAAGCACAGGGGAAGGAGAGCTGGTGTTCACTCAGGTTTTGATTGCAACCTGCAGCACACCTTCAGCAGGGCATTGAAATATGCTTCCTCATCCCAAGAAGAAGATGAAGCAGTCAGCTTCGTCACAGGTGCAGGGTCTGGAATAGTCTGCAGAATGCTACATGCCCAAGCATTCAAATTTCCACATCAAAGATATACATACACCAAATGAAGAGGCGCCTCACACAAACATTACATTATATATATACACAAACTTAATTTGCTTGTGTAGTGCTCAAACTGAGAATCCAAAGGGTGCTGTCAGAAAGGGTGTAACGTTTCAAGAACTAGGGAGAAAAGAGCACACAGGAGGATTAAGGTTATATATGGATTCAGTGGTAGTGTGAACATTACATAATTCTCTGAACTGGAATATAAATTGCATTAATTCTTTGATTTTGGTTCTACTTTGAAACAGAAAAGGCTTGCTTGTAGTTCATTCATGCTGTGAATGGATGTGAAAGCTTTTTGCAGATAGTTTTGGCCTGCCTGAATATATTATCAGTTTTATTCATATAACTGAGACCATTTTGACAGAACTGATAATACTCTGTCTTCTGTGTTCAGAAAATCAGTCTGGCTTAGCAAGATATGCTTTCCCTCCCTCCCGTGAAAGAGGTGAAGTCCTTCTGTCCCATTCATAGAAGTGGAAAACCAAAATTATTCTCATCCTGCCACTCACCCCCCCTTCACCCTTTCAGGGTGAATTTGGGCAAAACCAGAAGAAAACTAGATGACAGCTTTTCATGAGTGCTTTAAAGCCTGAAGCAGGAGCTGAAAGGGAAGTGTTGGAGAGCAGGTACTTATGCATCAGCTCTCATCTTTGTGCTCAACATCCAGGTAGCAGGATCAGCTTTAGATATCTGTTCTTACAGATTGTGGTTTGGCTATAAATATTCCTGTGAGAAACAGAGCTAGGGCTGATGTGTCACAGCTTTGATCTTCTCTGGGTGAGCTAAAGAAGGAAGCTTGACTTTGAACCTGGGCGCTGACCTGCTGGAGACACACTTTGCTGGGGTGTGTGCTAGGTAGGAAAGCACGTGCACAGCCTCAGGCCTGCATGAGCAAAACCCACATAGTCAAACTGTTAAGATTTCAGAGTACAAAAGAACAAACAAACAAAACAAAACCCCAAACAAACAAAAAAAAACCCCAAACAGCCAATATATGAATAATTTTCTGAACACAAATTGGAGATTAATTGATCTTTACAAAGAATTGCAAAGAATTGTTCCAGGCTTGACAAGTCTCTGTTGGACTCTCTTGCTATAGATTTGAAGAGCTGGACTTGAAAAGAAGCAAGACCTTCCATAGCCAGTGTATTGGCGAAAACTATTATTTCTTCTCATTCACAGTGTTATTGCACTGGTATTTAAGGAAGCATTACAAAGGATTTTCCCTTTCCCCAGTGAAATGGTGATGTCAAGAGACAGAATAACCACAGAGCTTGAAAGGAGGGAGAAGCTGGGAGGATGACGTGAATGGCATGAGGCTACATAGCAGGTCAGTGACAGAGGGGCACAGATCTCCACTGACTGACCTTGATTGCGCTTCCTCTGCAACTCTCATCCTCACACCACGAAGAGTCTTTCTACTCTCAGTGTCAGGTCTTAAAATAAACAACATGATAGCATCCCATATGTGGTCCCTGTATTAGTGCAGGATGGAAACCAGTTTTACAGTCTCTTACACTGTTTCCCTGCTGCTGCTGTCACTTTTCAGCAAGATACCCCAGACAGCAGTCTGGCTCAGCAATGACAATTTCAATTAAAACCATTTGTTTTCACATTCTCTTAACAGTTTCCACATGGTGAGAAGTGCCTCCTCTCCCTGTGTGAATTTCGGGCGTAGGATAGTGAACAAAGCATGTATGCTTCTCTCTATATGGAGAAAATTCCATCATGGCTTCATTTGGAGTCATGCTGTAGCAGAGCCAGGGTGCTGCACGGCTGCGTATCTCGCAGTGTTAATGGGGTTTTATTAGAGAAGATTAGCCTTTTTCCAACTTGGAAACAAAAGCAACTAACATACAAACAATAAATGAACTTGTGTGGAAAGGAAGAAGTCTGTGATATCTAGCCTCTAACTGTGCTGTTATTAGCTTGCAGAGCATATTTCTACATCTGGGGTTAAGTACACTTTATGTTGGTGCACACAGATTTAAATAATTTGAAGCATTCCATAGTTTAATGTCCTGATATTGCAAAGTAAACACATTTTTCCAGCTATTCAAAAGAGTGTTTTCACATCAGTACGTTGGGGTTAAGGAAACATTTGTGATGTGCTGCAAAGTGGCCATTGACCAGCCTTGGGGCTAGGGCAGAGTATTTAGGAAAATTATGTTTTCTGTCTACAGGCAACATAATACTTCGTACCCTAAAATGCCTATTTCGCCTTCAGTACCTGGCTTTCACTGTGTTTCATGAAAGTCACAGCAATCAGCAAGTAGTCAAGCGGTCAGGACCTGCCCTGTGTTTGAAAATGATATGCAGATATGTTCATGTTGGATGTGAGAGCCAAGCATGAATAAAACGCTACCCTTTGACCTTGGAGAAAACAATACCCACTAGCAGTGTTTAAAACCTATTTTAGGGTGAGACAGAAACCTGCTTCCCTCACTTTGCAGGATTGGTTTGCACTATTTTATGTGTTTCAGTTCTCTAAATACCTCCTTATTTAGTTTGAAATCCCCTCTGGTGCTTATTATTAACTGCTTGTGAACAGTCACTGAGAAATTACTAGGTTTTGGGGCATGGGTGCCTAATTTTTCCCTAAAGCTACATAGCTTCTAGTTTTGGGGCAGGTTCTTGCTTAACTTCCTGGAGAATGACAAAAAGCTGGATACATCCAGGTCTAGCTTCATCTGTGTCAGTGTATCTCTCACTTTGTGCATAGGAATCTAGCAGTGGAGTGTTCTTCCCAAGTGGGAAAAACTCCGAAGGAATGATCAGAAAGCCCAAGGCAAGCACAGCTGAGGGCGTGCCCTTTTCCAAGCATCACTGGGGCGGACAGAGAAGACCGATGAGGAGGCACCTTGCTGCTGACATTGTCCTGGTTCTCCATCTAGCTCTATGTCTCCAACATCCCTGGCTGTAAAATGGCCAACCACTGCTCAGAGCATTCCAGGGCAGTACTGGTAGGTGCTTTTTCTCAGGAGGGTGACAAATAAACGCAGTTGTGACCTGATAGAGAAGCCCAATATTCTTGTTGTTTTCCTGAACTCTTAAGGGAAGCATTAAATATTGACCAGATATGGATTTAGAGTGCTTTATTTCCTTACATGAGGAATGCATGAGAAATGCTTTCCAAGTGTTTTGACAGCTATGTTTGGGTAGAAAGAACATCCCCTCTCACTGAGCACAAGGAACCTCAGCTACTCTTGGATGTACTTAGTTAGGCACCAAAAATAAGAAGACTGGAGAAAATCATGCTGGTTTTCTCTATGCACCAACAAGGATCACAGGCATTATGTTGACTGTGTGAGTGTGGCAACCGTTGTGGGACTGAAGTTGGGCACTTCCTGAGTAACATGCAGAGACCATAGTGTTCCATAAGGATCCGTATTTTTTTCTGCCCAGGGGAAAATAGCCTACTGTCATGGGTTCAGCAGTAGCAGTCATTTTTCCCCTTCTTGGTAGCTGGTGCAGCACTGTGTTTTTCACTTGT
>JANRGW010034994.1:2114-14906 GCA_024733675.1 Psilopsiagon aymara
TGGCAGTGTTCAAGGCCAGGTTGGACAGAGCCTTGGGTGACATGGTTTAGTGTGAGGTGTCCCTGCCCATGGCAGCACAGTTGGAACATGATGATCTGAAGGTTGTTTCCAACCCTAACTATTCAGTGATTCAAAGTGTAATTTTAAAGATACAATGTTAGATTGGTCACAAACCTATGAAGGTCATTTAAGTATCATATTTGCCGTTGATGTTATACCAGGCATAGATTTTTCCCTTAAAATTAATACAAAAATAAATTTCTTTATTGTGAAACAGTCTTGTGTCAAAATGGTTTTCAGCACAATTGTATGTTTGAAAATATTTGAAGTAGGCATTCACAAGCAGATGATCTTCAGTTGAGTATGAAAATAAATCAAATCTCTTGGTGTCTAACATGCTCAGGAACTGCTGCTGCAAAAACAGAGTAAAGGTCTACTCTGGCAGGACAAGCCTGTGTAAGCAGTTTTTTTTCTTGTGTGATTTTGCGTTTCTAAACTGTAAGCCTAGCTGGCTGACTTAGGAATGGTTCCCTCCCTTTCTTAGTAAGTGAATAGATGCTCCTTTGACCTGTCAGGATGGAGACTGACAGTGCCTGCTTTCTCCTATGCAGACAGTCCTTAGGATCATGTCTGTGAGTATTTGGTTAGGATCATACTTTCTCATGCTGCCTCTCACTCAGGTGCCTTTAAAGATATAAAGGATGTAGGTGAAGTCTCTAAATGCAATTATATTCTTGTGTGCATTTTTAATGCAAAAACCACTGGAAACTGCTGTTTTCCAGATAATAAAGCTGAAACATTGTGAGGCTTAGAATCCATTATGCCTGCCAGTGATAGCTTTCATTCTGGTACCATGAGCTGGTGAGTAAAGTGCTTGGAAGAGGACTGGTGGCTTTGACAATTCCATGGCCTATGTTTGTGTGCTGGGGATATTGGCTTTTCTTTCCCCTTCTGCTGTTGAACTTGCTGGCCAATTTTGTCTGTAGCTGTCTAAAGGGATGAGCCCCACAGTTGGTGAAAATCAGTAACCTATTAGAAGAGATTGCAAGTATCCTCATCTAACAAAAAAAATAATAAAGCAACAAACCTGCAGTGTTTCTGGCTTTGGTTTTGTTTTCCATTTTGGTAGGAAATAGGCAATCTGCTCAGGGAAAACTAAAATTGGATCTTAAGTTTAGATCCCCAAATCCTTCAGCTACACATCATGGATCCACAAGAAACCAGGCTGCATTTGTTCACTGATCATGGGTCTGTCTTTTTTTTATCTCTTTTCTTTATTTTTCAGTCCATGGCTTGAATAAAAGAGCTAAGAGCAGCTTTATCTGATTCCACTCCAGAACATTTGAATAGGTTGCTAGGAAAGAGAGTCATAATAACTTTACTTTCTCTGCACCCAGTTCCTTGGTGGCTTTTTTTTTTTTTCTTTTTTTTAACTGAAGTGAAATATTTGCGATCAGGGGCATCCTCTCTTCCAACATCCTTGCCTTCATCCTTCTGCCCCTATTACCCTTCCCCTACGAGATGCTGCTGCCTTCTGAGGCTGCTGCCAAGAGCCAGAGGAGAAGCTCTGAAATGTCTTGGGCACGCTTGTTCTCATTTGGTAGAACCTTCACCTACCTCCTGCCTACATCTCTGCTCAAGTTCCCTTTACAAAGGTGGCACTAATACCTTTGCATCCTGACCCCATTAGAGTAACTGAGTAAATCCCACAGTGATCAAATGATTAAATAGCTTTGAGGCCAAGTTCTTGCAACTGCAAGTGCTGACATATGCAAGGCTGTATTATGAAGATCCTCACCTCCCACCTGTGTCCTCCTGGGCACAACAAGCGGAGCTGTTCCTGTGAACTGCTCCTGATTTTAAGAACAGGAATAGATGAGATCCTAATAACAACCATGAGGTTTCTTCTCACAATGTTTGGGTTTCTTTCTTAACTGAAACAAAGCTACTTTTTTATAGTGCAGGGTTTCCTTGTAAAACATTCATATAATTCCTGAACTGTCGTTCCCAACATGCTTTGGAGCAGCTTTGCTGCAACCACTGGAGAGGGCCCCAGAGAAGGAGCAGGGTAAGCTCAGCCAGTGCGGTAGATAGAAAACAGCACATTGATTTCTGCTTGTTCTTTTTGCCTTACTTATTCTGGGTCAGAACAGTAAGATCCAAGATCTTCAAAAACATGCCTGTAAAACCTGTTGTCAGATAAATTAAATCAGCCACTCAATGGCTGCTCTATAGAGGTACATTACGGCACTGAAGTGGGAACCATGTTAATTTGCTCTCTATTTGTGTGAGGACTGCTTTATGTTCACTAGGGGATCCTTAATATTGTGTTATTTCAGCTCTCTGCATTTAAATGCACATCTTAATATTGCCTTAGAATTTTGCTCCTAATTCTGAAAGTGTGCTAATTGATATGCTATATGCCTTTTTGGTGACTTATTATTATCAAGAATTAGCAATAGATGTCTATATTTACATATATATTTGCATATATATTTTAGATTGAAAGGGAATTATAACTATCTTTTTTACTGTGAATTTTTTACTTTTTTCTTTTCTCACAGCAGCAGTAAGAAAATGGCCCTTGTTCACCACCAAAATAACACAATGCTTACACTGGGGTTGTTCATCACAAGCTATCACTTAAAATATTATTTGGAAGGTCAGCCAGGTTGTTTTGCTTCATGTAGTTGTTCAGGTTTTCCCCTCTTGTATAAGTTCAGGAAAATGCTCTGAGTTGTTAATTTCTGGTGTCAGTCTCAGAGAAGCCTTAGCAGCTTCTGTGTCGAGCAAGCAAGAGGTTGCTCTCCTCTTGGATCAGAATCCATTCCTAAAGGAACTTGGCTCTCTGAAAGCCTGGTATGTGTGTCCTTGGGAGTTCTCTAGAGCATTTGACCTTCTTTCTTGCAAAAGTATGTTTATGGGCAAATAAAACAAGGGCTGCCTGTAATATTTACAGTTCTAGTGACACTGATTTCTTCTTCAGCTCTGCTTGGGCTGATATCTGGGGTTCCTATCATGCTGGTGTTAGTTCAGGAAGCAAGGGTTATAGTGCCACACGCCAAAAGGTGAAGAGACTGGTTTTGGCTCATTTGGGTCTATGAACGATCCAATTTGTTCTCTCCTTGCAACTGTGCCCAATCTTTCTAAATGTGTGTGTTTATTACTGATGTACACTGCAGTATATATTATTTACTGTTCTTCCTCTCTCAGGGTGATTTGTAATTCATAGATGGTTAGGAACAGCAAGGCAGTGATCCTGAAATTTTCTGGGACTAAAGTCAATGATATTTTTATAGTCACCTAAGTTTCCTGGGAGTATTTTGTGTTACATTAAGTGGTTGTTATGCACTGATGAGCATGTCTAATGGTCGTGGCTGCTTCCCTCTGACAAATTATGGGAACAAATCTGAATGCTCATTAATACATATAAATTAACCTTGTGTGAACATTGTAAAGATTTCTAAATGGTACAAAAATATCACTGTTGCTTACCCTCCTGTTTGGATCTGGGTTTATTCCTTGGCAGAAGGAGACCAGTCAAAATGAAAATAAGTAAATAACTTATTTCTAATAAGAGAAACTGTACTAATATAAAACTGATTTAAATGTCCATGCCCATGGGTAGTTTCTTTCCTGTCAGGGATACCATTGAGAAGATATGGAGAGAAATAGCTGCATGAATCAGTATATTAGTGAGAAGAGAGATCCCTCTGTGCCAGTGGCAAACAGAACCAAGTAGAAATGTCACCTTGTTTCATTTCAGAGGAGGCTGTGGTCCTTGGGAATGGCAAGCTGCTCATGGGCTTTGCAAGGCCACTCCTTGTGTATGCTTCTTTAATATAATCCCATTTTTCTATAGCAACCTGCACATTACACTGTTGAAATATTTATTGTTGCCGTAAACTGAGGTACAGTCTCTTCTGGGCAAAATAATATTTTTCTTCTAGGAAAATTTGGCAGGTAAGAGTTTTTTAATCAGAATACGGAAAATAAGGCAAAAAGATTAATTTCAGATGTAGCTTTGGATCCAGTTGGTTTGGTTCCCAGTAGGTTTGATCAGATAACTGGTGGCATTAATTGGTACTCGGTGTAGGAAGAGATGCTAAGTACCCCTGCCTGTCAGTTCACCCAGATGTACAGAATAATCCAAAAAGCACATGCAATAACTGACAGCAATGAATTCTGAAGCAGCTGACAATCCTGAATAATGCAGTGAGGTAACAAAAAAATCATCATAGTTGAGAGGTAGCTCACAGGTTGTTCTGGTGGAACCTTCTTTAAACGTAAAGTATTATTTATAAATGGAACTTTTCATCTAAGTTTCACTAAATTTGATAGTAAACTACCAAGGTAAGCTTACAAAGCAGCAGTATCACCTCTGAAGCCTTTAAATATAAAAAAACTGGGGCCTAGGAAGGAAGCTCTACTTAAATGGCACGTCTGTAATTGGAAAACAAGCACTATACTTTTGCTGACTGTATGTATAATGGAGACAGATTTCCACATTGTGATGTACTAAAAAAGATGCTTCTGTGCAGATGACTTTCTTTGATGCAAAACCAACTGAAGTCCAGTAGAGTGGGTACAAATGATTTCGAGGGATTCTCATGTGGGAACATTTTCTCATTCTCTATTATAAGCATGTAATTTGGTAATTTAGGCAAAGCCAGTATTCTCTTATTCTTAAACTGGCACATTATTCTCTCTTATTTTGTTGTAGTTTTGGTAGAATTACTGCCTGCATACATTTCCTTTTCACCTTTGTCAGCTTAATGTGAGACTGCAAGAACTGCAGTACTGGCTGTTACCAAATGTTCTCCAGTAATGACCAGAAGCAGAAAAATACATGTAGAAGAGTATTTCAAGCATATTGTGCTACTTCCTCAGGGAAGTCTCTTAGCCTTTGATAATTTACAGCTCAGAGGCAGAGCTCAGAGGTGGTGGCCCTGTATCCAGTTACACAAACTGGGTCTTTTCCATTACTTACCCACTGGTACCAGGAATCCTTGCCACCCCTTGTCAGAATGATCTCCACATTTTACTGTGAAAACTGCTTTTTTATGTCCTTTTACCTCTACACTTTTTACCTGTTTTATTATCCTTTTTCCCTAATCCGCATGGAGACCTCCTTTGTCCTGTGGTTGCTTAGTTTTCCTTAGAACTGTCAATGACCGAGGTTGCCAGGAGCTGGTTGAAAGCCTAGTGACCTCTACTGGGGTGCTTTCTGTCTCTTTCAGCTATTTGTCAGACAAGACTTGCTCGCAAAGTCCATACTGGCTCTTCCCTGATGCCCCCAAATTATGCACACATCTTCTGTTCTTTATTATATATAGTATGTAAGTAGTTTCACCAGAAAAAGAGTTTGTTTTTTTGCTCTGGATGCCTTGACCTCCTCCAGAATTGTTTTGGTTAGTTTGTTTGTCTAAATAGATGATACTTTTGCTACCCTCTACTCTAGAGGATCATCATGGAGCTATGCTGGACTGTCACATTATACAACAGCCATTTCCCAGAATGTTGTCTTCACTGTATTAGAAAAGGAAAAGTCAGACTGCGTGTCCCACCTGCTATGAGAAGAAGGTAAATATGTTGATCAACTTTTAAAAAAGAAAGATAAGCCCACAGAAAAGTGAACTGAGCATAGTAGCATGGACCAAAGCACTATGATGCAGCAGCATTCATAAAGAGCAGCCCTCAGGAATGAGCTGCCTTGTGTGTGATTTTTACTTGCACAGGCCTCGCTTACAGTCCTTCCACTCATTTCCAGAGCTATAGCTACCTGGCCAAATAAAAGAAAACCTATTTTTCAAACAGTCCAAGCAACAGGGACACTGTTTACATGTCTGCTGTGAAGCAGAAGCCTCTGCAGACCAGGGCTGCTTTGCAGAGAGCTGTTTGGAGGAATCCAGACCAGAGCAGGGAGCTCAGAAGACAGTTAAGCTGTGTGGACAATCATTAATCAAACTCACTCTCTGGCCTTGTTTTATTTAGGAGTATAGAGGCACTCAGAGTGATCCTTCTAACAACCATGAACAGCTTGTAAAAGGATAAGATGAAACAGAATGATTTCTGAGTAAATAATCCGATCTAGGGAATGATGTAAACCCCTAGCAGAGGCACTTTCATGCAGCATGAAATCATTAACCTTACATAAGAGCTGAAAACATTCACAAAAGTCTTGTGCGCTTGTACTGGGATATGGATCATACTCTTACTGACATTTAGCACCCTTTTACTCCTGGAGATGGGGCCACTTGAGAGCCTCAATGTAAGTAAATTGTATTTGGCTGTAATATTTCGATGTTAATGGAGCTAAAAAGGTCTCTCATGATGAGCTCCTTAATGAAAAAGCAGACAAATCTTAATTGTGAAAGGAATGACTGCACATATCTTTTTGACCTGACACCATGTCATGGTGTTAGATCTGAAATGTGACCTAGGTCAAAGTAAATTGAGGATGGATGGGAATGTTTTTGCTTAATCCACTGGTCTAAAAACAGATATTGCTTTTGGTGGATGAGAGCTTCAGCCATGAGTGCTGCAGAGGAGGAAGCTGGTAGTGGTGTGAGTGCCCTTGAAGCCAACATTCCAGATGCTGAAATATGTAGTTAATGTTCACTGCTTTTCAGCCTGAGGTTTCTTTCCACAGGTTTGTTTCCTGAAGGTCAATTAACAGAGACATTCTTCTAGTACAGTTCCTATTTCCTGATACAAAATCTTCACTGTTCCTGGTCTAAATGGTAAGCTTTAGCTACTTAATAGCAAATTTGCCCACGAATTGCATCTTTCAAAACCATAGTAGACACGCCTTGTTAATCAAATGAAGTATCTCCCAGAGATATAAAAGCACAAGACTGACACATAGAATGCAGTCAAAGGAAGTATTATCCTGCGAAGCTTTCAGCAATGTGATGCCAAATGATGTACTGTGCAAAGTTCAAGTAACAGAAATAATGGGCTTCATTAGAAGAATCCAGAGTACACTGATCTGTCACTGATGAAAACCCA
Source organism: Psilopsiagon aymara (assembly GCA_024733675.1). Taxonomy (NCBI): domain Eukaryota; kingdom Metazoa; phylum Chordata; class Aves; order Psittaciformes; family Psittacidae; genus Psilopsiagon; species Psilopsiagon aymara. The sequence continues at coordinate 9,126 of JANRGW010034994.1, forward strand.
GCTCAACCCCAGCTAGAACAAATGGTGGTTGTTTTGTTTCTTTCCTAGTACCCAAATATTTTGCCTTTTAGGCTTCGGAGTGTGGCCTCCACCACATGAGAGAAATAAAATGTTACATTAAAAATGCTGTGGTTTGCGCTGCCCAAGAAATTGATCTTGGATTTTGCCCTCCCTTATAACCTTTGCAATGGACCTTTTCTCCCTGCCACACTCCTGGTGCCCAGTAGCACTGTCACCCAGCAGGACACAGCCCACCACCCTGAAGCAGAAGAGCAGGGTAGGGACCTGAGCTGGAGAAAGATGCTGCCAAGACAATTAGAAATCAACACCCTTTTGATAATGGTAGTCCGTATCATTATTTGTGTGCAGTTTTAATTTCCCCAGCATCTTGGTAACTGTGCATGTTTTCCATATGTCCTTCAATCTGTTTTTCTTGAGACCCCTAAGTCATAGAATCATGGAAGCATAGGATCATTTAGGTTGGGAGAGACTTTTAAAATCATTGAGACCAACCAAGCCTGAGAGTGACAAGGATTTTTTTTAATATACACTTACAATCCTTTCTGAACATACCTGAGTGAAAGCTGTTGTAAACCAAACAGAATGCAGCCTGATAGGATATGTAGGGCAGTGCTTATCTCAATACAATTTTCAATCAATGGAAACTACACATTAATTTCAGGGAGACAGAGAAGCTGTTATAGATTGCAACAAATTTAGGCAAATAGAAACTGCAAATGCTCTTCTGCAGATTCAGACATCCTCAAGAGACAGGCTAAGATTTTTTTACGTGAGTATTATTCCCTTTTAAATCAGTTGCAGTGGTTTGCTGCAAAGTATCTCTTGGGTACTTTGATTTCATTTGCTTGAGAAGACAAATCAGGTATACTTAATTAATCCTCTAAAACTGTATTATCTTCTTTCATTAGCCTCCCTAAAATGCATTTTTGCTGTTATATTTTTATGAGGTTTAATCTTTCCTAATATAAATCACTATAGTCTCTTTAGTCATGGCACATCTTAAGGTTTGCACAGTTTAAACTATTTAAATTCTGATTTATGTTGCCTAAATTATTCTACTAGAGCTGTTGTGAGAGTGAGACCAACATTAGGATTATTTTACTCCCTGATGTGTTGGATACAGATCTTGTTGACGACCTGGTTCTTTCTCATTTATTCTCCAAAATCTCAACTAATCCTTACCTTTTTCTTAAAAATTTGAGAAGAACTAGTGAAGGATGTGAAATAATAGGAAATCATTAAATTGCTACAAAAATTAATTTAATAAAAACACCCAGTAGGTGGGCTCTTTGTCACTGATACTTGGAAAAGCTAGCAGGTCCTATTCTGCCAAGAACATGAGCATGAGCTGTCACTCGAGTGTATCTGAAATCCTTAGATTTCTTTCTTCCATGCTGATGTTCTGCTACAGGCAGTTATTTACTACTTTTTCTCACCTGATTTGAAATAAATGGAACGCTCTCACTTCCAGAGGCTGCCCTTTTCTGTGAAACTCTCAGCAGAGGTCTTCACTCTTTCACATGTGCCCTGCTTTGAATCACAGCTTCCACTCTGAGGCTTGGCACCGACAACAACAAGGAGACCAGTAAGCCATTGTTGCTTGGGACAAACAGAGGACATGGATGTTTTTCTTTGTATGGAGATTTTAAATCCATTACAAATGGCTTATGTATAATATCCTGGATTTATTGAAAAAGTTGGTTTTAATAGGTGGGTGGGTTACAGCAAGAATGAGGTGTCTAGTCACAGTTTAGCCACTGATTTTCTGGATGATATCTTAACACGTTACAGGACTTTCAGAAAGGGCCAGGAATTTGGGGTGTCCATTTTAGTGTCCCACTCCTGATCTCGATTTATTTATCTATTTATTTGTTGATTTATTTAGAAGCAATATTTAAAAACCCTGCGTGTGTATTTTAGGTGGAAACACAAACTGTTTCCTTTGAAACAAGTCAAGCACATCTTAGCCCTGGCTGTTGGTGTAAGAAGGTATTTTTAGAAATTTCCTTTTTGCTGTTTACTTGTCAATACCATGGACACAGCAATGCTAATCGTGTAAAGCTCTGGCGTTTCCTTCAAGGGCATTTAGCTCTGCTTTACCTGAAATTGCTATAAGGCTGTGAGAGCTGGAAATCAGGTGTTTCTCTCTTTTAAGCCTACAGTCAAGTGTGTGTGCATCAGTTTGCATGTTGAACCCATGCATGTTGCAAGCTTGGTTCACAGTGTACAGACAGTGGAGGCAGATATGAGAGTTATCTTAAGGACAGCTTCTCATTGTGCCATTTGGGTGCTTTTCCAGTGTGGTTGCTCATGAGTACTCACTTCACTACACTTTGCTGGCAGGAGCAAGGCAAAAGAAGAGCATCATAAACCTTCATCTCATGCTAGGGCTGAGCATTCAAAGACATGAATAAAAAAGAGAGAAAGGGGTATGTAATCATTCAACCTGTGACCCTCTGCCAGCCTCCCAATCCTACCGGCTTTCCAAGGGAAATGATTCACCTCTGAACATGTCAGCACAGCTGAATCAGAGCCATATGATAGTAATACCTGAGGGCATGCCACTTGAACCTCAGCAAATAGAAAACTTCAGTTTCATTGACTTTCTGGGTACATCCTGATCATTATTAAAGAAGCTGTGGTAGAAAGTTCAATCAAACAGGCAGTGGCTGCACTTTTATTTTAAGCTGCAATGGAGAAAGGGAGAGCACTTCACCTAGATCTTCATGTAGGATTATTTGTTGTAGCCAGCATACCTATGAATTATACAAATAACCTCCTTGTGAATAACTGCATTCTAAGGAAGAGGGCTTCAGCATTTCAGAATGGGTGTATTAATCCCCAGATTCAGAGAGCCTTTAGGTGGAGGTGTTTTGGGGAAGTGGGGAGCTGTTTTAGGGGGAAAGGACTTGCAAGGCCTGTGAAGGCAGTTATGAAATAATGAAAGTGGAAACCTAAGACTGAGATTTGAGATTTTAAGTAAAATTCAGAAAGTACCGAGGACTGTAAGATATTTAGGATCCTTGGGGGATGTGGCTGAGGAAGACAGAGGCCCATGAGGGCAAAAGCAGGGAGCACAAGTGGCCTGACAGACATGTAACTGTCCATAGTAGGTGCCTTACACTTCCTCATAATGTCTCCTACTACTTACCATCAGAGAGATGCTCCAGATTAAATGCCTATCCAGATCTGGTGACTAGACAAGCAAATCTACCCTGGCTCTAATGCTTTCTAGCAGTCCTTTCAGAAGGACTGATTTTGTGTAAGTCAGGTTCTGGTTTAGTGCAATTCATGTGTGAATATGTTTGTGTGGGGATGTAAAATCAGACACAAATTACGGAGTTCTCTTGGTTTCCACCATAGAAGAAGACACTTGAAAAGGCATGAGAAAAAGGAGCTATATTTACAGTACAGCACTGCATCATTATACAGTCATTAATTATAATAATTTTTTTTTATATGACAAGCAGAAAACAGAAGGGAGGTGATGTTGCTCAAAGCCACATCTAACCTGACCTGTATGAAATAGATCTTAAAAAGTCAGTAGCAATCTATTTAAGTGTTACTGTAACTCTTGATATTTAAGCATGATCCTTTTTGGACAGATTTAATCAGCCCTTAAGGAAACCAAATTTTGTTTTAATGACAATTATAATATGAAATGCCTATTTCACAGTTTTTTTTTTTTTTGTTGTTTGTTTTTTTTTTTTGTTTGGTTGTTTTTTTTTTTGTTTTGTTTTGTTTTGTTTTTTTTTTTTTCTGGTATATTAACAGTATGGCTTCATTTAGTATATAAAATTTATAGACAATATTCAAAGAAGCATTATATAATTACCTTCCTCTTGTAAACAATGGCCTTAATGGTGTTATTTACTAATTCAATATTTAACATGTTTTAGAATAACTTCTATTTAGAGTGGTTCCCCCCCCCTTATCTTGCTTCCCAGCCACATGTTTTGTGGACATGTAGTATACAACCCTGTATTTGCTATATATCTGTCAATGAAAGCAAGGTCAAGCAAGCATGATTTAGAAATAAAAGTAGGTTGTGGTTATCTGCAGGAATATGCTTCACATTCTGGATTCATATTTTAGTTGTCTCCCAAGAAAAGTCTTGTATCTTTATATTTGCAATGATGTTTTCACTGCATTTGAGTGACAGACATACAGGTATATTCCTTATTATAGAACATTAGGAATGTTAGAGATACTTGAAATCCAAGCCTTGTAGGTGAGGACAGATATCTTATCTTATTATCTAAGCCTTTTTTCCCAGGGAAGTCAGCACAGAACTTGGAGGACAGATACGATGCCCTTGTGGGGACCAAGTTAATTCTTGAATGCACTTGATACAATATGCCTTGTTACACAGAATTTGTTATAAACTCAGAATATCATGTTCAGATAAGCATCTGTACCAAGGGGAACTTCTGAATTGGGCGTAAAATGGCCACCAATAGGAATGGTGCCCTTTATTTTTACGGGATCGAGCATAATGGCTGCCTGTATTGTTGGCAAGTCAACACTTACAGCATTTATCAGCTGTATACTGGTCTGACCAGTGAGGATTACACATGTATCTTATGACAAACAGGAATTACATCCATCTGACAAATGTCTTTGCTTTCTTCAACTCCCTGTTGTCTGAATGAGAGCAAGAGAAGAATGCCCATAAAGGCAATGAAACTGTCACCCCCTTTTCACACAGTAGGAAGCTGTGTGCTGTTCACTCCATGTTCTTAAATCCATGTCATTTCTTCACTGAGATGTGGAATACCACCAGGACCAACTCTTTATGCATGCTTAACAAGCGATGAGTCTGGACCTTGATGCCATCTCCCATCATGAACTTGCAATGTACCCCTTGGAATGTCTAACATCACTGCAGTGCATTCCTTGTATTCCTCTTAACTCCTTTAGTTACTTATCTCCCATAACCTGTCAGTCATGTTTAATGACATAGTCAATGTCAGGGAAAATGGATGTCTGTCCTCAGAAGACCATCAGTAATCCATTGAAGCATCTCTCCTCTCTGTTCTGTGTTGAATCTATACTGTACCAGGCTCAGGAAATCTATTGCAGCTGCCTAAACATGAAAATAGATTTTTCCTAGATCTTTATCATTTCACGCAAAATGTATCCTTTTTTTTTTTTTATGTCATGGTGTTGGTTTTTTTTTTTCAAGTTTGTGGAAAAGGGTAAGTGGGAAAAGGGGGTGTGGATTTTCTTGGTGTGTTTTAGTAGAAATATTTTCAGCCCAGAAAGATCAGTGGATCACATTACTCTATAAGCAATCAAAATGGCCAAGGAATAAACTCTAGGACACCACTGTCAGAGCAGTTGCTATTTCGCAAAACCTTGCTAGGTGTGAGTGAGAGGGGAAACAGTTGCGTGTGTTGATTGGATCTGGAGGAATTCTTTATAATGAAGGTAAGTATCACAGTAGGCTAAGTACAAGGAAATGTCATGACACTTTCTCTTAATAAATATTCATTAATAACTGACTAGTTAATTCACATGCTATTGCCATATTATAGGAGTTAAGATGGTTCAGACTAGTTATCAAAAATAGCAACAATTCATTTGCCATTATTTTTGCTACTTTACATGCAGTCCACACACTTTGTAATTCCAGGTCATTAAAAGTCCAACATTTAACAGGAATGCCTTTACTGAGCAAAGGTTTCAACATTTGATCTTTTAAGACACCCTGAAATCGCTAGTTCAGGGTTTGTAAATTGATTCCTTTCTCTCTCTCTC
>JANRGW010034994.1:14911-29242 GCA_024733675.1 Psilopsiagon aymara
CTGTTGGATCCTTTTTAGGCCTTCTATTTATTCTTACAGATTAGAAAATGATGCAAAGTTCAAGTGAAGATGGTAAGTGTTGTGTGGCACTTGTTAAAATCTGCTGGATTTTGAGGAAAACAGAAATAATGAAATGGCTGGCTTAGGCTTCTGCATCTTTTTTTTTTTTTTTAATCTTTTACGAAGAGCTGCAATTGGCTGGCATTATTGCAGAGGGCTTTATTTATGACATTATGACATATTTATTTGTGACATTATTGCTTTAGAGGGCTTATAGAGAGCAGTGATGTTTCAGAAGTTCTGACTGCAAATAATGCAGGGTTTCACTTATCTACTAATTTGTATCCTTGGCTTTTCTTGTTCTTCTCATAATTTGCGCAGCATGGTAGGTTTTGAGAATTCATTTATGACACCAGTTCTAGTAACAGCTTTCTTTCCTTGACTGGACATAATGCTGGAAAAAGAGAAACGTATTTTCCTTTTGACCTCAAGAAAATTAAGTTTCCTCTTTTTAGACAGACATTAAATATGCACAATGTATGTTAATGATTGAGAAAAAGACATACCTCAGCCCTGTGCAATATTTAGGTATTTGAAGTTATTGAGATTTAAATAGGCAAATACTGGTGTATTATGTTAATAAGGAGAAGGCATCATTTCCCAGATTATCCTTCTGGTCTCAGCAATGGAAACCATAGCACGGAATGTTTACACATGTGCATGAAAAACTTCAAAGAAAACAGCTTTTCTTTACTCTTATCCCTGTCAACCCTTCCTTTTTTTATTTTTTCTTTTTTTAATATTGCTGCTGCGTTTCAGTGAGCCCATGGAAGGAGTTAATGGAAATTATTCAAAGAAAGCAGGCATAACCCTCTCTTTCCCCTAGAAACACAGAGCAAATCCAAAGTAATTATCCCAAACAAAGCATTGCTATTTAGTTTAATTTGTTCCTTTTCTGGTAGAAAGTGGAAATTGAAAATTTCAGTTGGGTACAATGTGGCCTCTTTGCATTGAAGAGAATTGCTGAGCTGTCATTTTATGAATTCCAAAGAGGTCCTTTTATCATTTCACATGCATCTCTGTGTTGTCCTGCTAAACCACAAAAAATAAAGAAGATGTGACTGCCAATGGCAGTAAGTCATAGGCGGTCTTCAGTTCGTCACTCTTGTTACCATAGTTGTCCCAGAGGTGGTTATTTGCAGTAGAGGAAACCATTGCAAAAGCTGAAGCTGTGATGACTCTTGTCACCCATGAATGGCAGGGAAACTTCAGACTCTAAGGCGCACACACTATAAATTCAGCATCAGGTTAGATTTAAGACAGGACAGTTGTAACAAGCTATCTTGTAGTAAGTCCTTCCATACACAGCACTATGCTTGAGTAAGGGTAAAAATTATACTCAGCATTTATGGAGTATAGGTGAAAATTCAAGATGCCATGATAACTTCTGGCACTTCTTGCCACCTTAATGCAAAAATTGAACTTCACCCAACCTGTGAAGCTGGCTTATTCTCTTTACTTGGTTACAGCTAATATTTCTTTGCAGCCAATATTTCTGCTTTTAGGGGCTAAAACAATCAAGACTTCCTTCTGACAGCTCTTGGCAACACCCCGGCAACATCGCTGGTGTTCCTTGAAAGCCATGCTTGATGCTATTCATTGGAGAGTGCCATCTACCGGTACTTTGTCCTCCCAATTATGCCAAAAATGAATGCCCTGCAAGGGACTATCTCATGGCAATTCTTAATTCTTGCATTTCTAAAATATGGTTACAGGCAATTCTCTCTGACCCAATTGTTTGCATATAATGCACTATTCTTTTTTTCATCTCTTCTTTAGACCTTTTGACCTATCTTTCCTGCAGGAAATTTTATAATCACCTTCCTAATATTCATGACAAATCTGTTATTAAATAGGCAATTATCAAATTATGAATTATAAAATGATCATATTATGTTCTATTAGCAGTTACTAATGGAAATAAAAGCTACAACATAAAGCCAATGAAGGTCAGTTAGCATACTGAGTATGACAATTAAAACTATAATCAGTTAGCAACTCTTACAATTTGCAGATTGCAATTCCATTGTGATTAGCCCTACCTATTTATTCAATATTCTGGATTTATTTTTCCCTTTTTGACACCAAATAGGTCACTAAAAAATTCTAATTTCTGGTTTCTGCTACCAGTGGTATTGTTTTTTTAACAAAGCATTTAACATTTTATGGAATCTGGAAGACCTCTTTGGTCTATAACATTTCAGTTCCTAGTATTCATTTGCTTTGCAGAAGAGTAATAGTCAACTTTGTCCTATGCCGAGTGCAAATGATATACCTGGAGAAAGGAATGCCATCCAGAAGTACCTTGAAAGGCTGAGGAGTAGGCCCATGTGAACCTCATGAAGTTCAAAAAGGCCAAGTGCAAGGTCCTACAACTGGATCAGGGCAATGCTCAGTATTAGACAGGCTAGCAATGAATGTATTGAGAGCAGTGCTGCAGAGAAGGACTTGATGATACTGGTGAATGAGAAGCTGGACATGACACAGCAATGTGCACTTGAAGCCCAGAAAGACAGCCAGATCCTGGACTTCAAAAGAAGCATGACCAGCAGGTGGAAGGAGGTGATTCTCCCACTGTACTCTGCTTTCATGAGACTGCACCTGGAGCACTGGATTTCAGGGCCAAAATGATCAGACAGCTGGAACCCTTTCACTGTAAAGAAAGTCTGAAAGAGTTGGGGTTGTTCAACATGGAGAAGGAAGACTTCGTTGCAGCCTTCAATATATAAAGGAGGCTTATAAGAAAGATTGAGAGAGACTTTTTACAGGGGCCTATAATGACGGGACAAGGTACAATGGATTTAAACTAATAAGAGGGTAGGTTTAGATTGGACATAAGGAAGATAAGTTTTATGATGAAGGTGATGAGAGCCTGGAAGAAGGTGCCCAGAGAAGTTGTGCATGCCCTGGAAGTGTTCTAGGCCAGGCTGGATGGTGCTTTGAGCAACCTGTTCTAGTGGGAAGCATCCCCTGCCCATGACATGGGGTTGGAACTAGATGTTCTTTAAGGTCCCTTCCAACCCAAACCACTCTGTGTTTCTATGATTCTACACTTATCACTAAGGAGTATGTATCATTGTGATGTCAAGGCAGCTGAATCAAAAGTATTCTGGGACTGCGGTACAGCAATAAAAGTTATCTTAATGACATAAACCTCTTTTATTTCCACGAAGGTTGAGTGCCAATGTAATAAGGAAGACAGATAAAAACCTAAAAGTTTAAAGGATACATAAGGTAACTGTGCCATTATTATAAAGAAATGCATTCTTACTGATATTAGAAGAAACACTGATTTAGCTAAAGGAAAAAACAGTTTTTCAAAACTTGGAAAGTCTTTCTCAGCTATGTTTGATTAAGATTTATTCTTCCAGACATAATGAAGTGGAATGAGTTTATTTTACTGTGTAGACAGCTTCAAAACTTCCAGGTTCAATGAATTTTGCATATTTCATGCTGCTACATAAATGCCTGCCAACCTGTTACGTATACACTTCATAAGTAAACTTGATGTGGCTTACAAAAGCCACACACAAACCTTGTATTTTAACACTGACAGCTCAATCCTCAATCCTGAAAATACATCACTTGGCCATCTGCACAGAACAGGAAGATGCTTCTGAGAGGCTTTCAGTGCCTCTGGGATGGTCATAAAGAGTAAATCACTGAGAGAGTGAATTAATGACGTAAGAGCAAAGGTTATGGTTGAACCTGAGATCTAAAAGTCATGTAGATTGTGTCTAAAAAAGCATACACAGAAAATAATCACTTCAGCTCAACCCATCTTTGCAACAAATACTTCTTGGGTTTTAGTTAAGTATGTATGATTTTTTGCATTACAAAGATATTTTACATCCTTGAGGATATTTAGGATAGTTTGATCTAAGATAAACAGAGGATCAAGGTGATCTGCAGTCTTTCTGTAAAATGGGCAAAGATGAATTGCAAGCTGCTATAACTTGCTCTACTTGAGGAGAAACTGGCTTAATAGAAAATGCATCTCAAGTGGAAGAAAGCATAAAAATACAGGCATGGAATAAACGTATAGGTTACTCGTATCTGGGTTCTTTGTAGAGCTCTGTTAACAACCTTCAATACTAGCCACCTGCACATGTAAAGTCTTTAGTCTTTGGAATGAACTTGTGTGAAAAGGCTTCACTTTCCTTCAGATAGTGCAAATAGCACTGAACAACTCTTTCTCATGTCTAAAGATGTTTGCATTTGAAGGTTTACAAAATTCCATGAAGCCTGAGGGTTTTTTTTGTTGTTGTAGAACTTGTGGAACCACTGTTGCATTACATGTACAAAGGTACAACCAGCTGGTTCCCAGTGCTGGGCAGATACAAAGATCGCCCTACAGAGGCACCTTCAGCACTGTGTTTGAAGGGCTGGAGGTTTCTGTCAGGATTCAGGGTTGCCTGCTGATCTGAAGCCTTATGGTGTCTTATTAATCTGTTAGCCCCGGGATGGCACAGTTGACCAGACATGATTTCACTCACCTGTAGTTTGGGGAGGGATTAGAGTAGTGCCATTTGCTTTGGGGCCTCACTGCAGAAGTCCTCAGGGCTGGCATGCTGCATCTACCCTATCTGGCCATTCGGAGGTCCTGTTAAGTACATCTGCACCCTACAAGTGAAATGTACACCTACATAGTTTTTAAGAGCAGGGATATAGATGACGCCTTTGTACACCTCCCTTTTAAGCAAGAAATGAATCAGTGGGAGGATCTGTGCTGCAGCACACTGTGGCTGTAGCCCCTTTCTACTTCTGAAGAAAGAAGAAAAAAAACCCCAAACAAAAGAAAGGTAGTGATTAATTATCTGTTGGCAGGTCTTTGTGAGGGTTTGGCATGGGAGACCATTCTGAGCACAAATGCATTAGGACAACCACATTGTTTTGGCCAAAATTTGTCCCCATGGTTTCAGTCAGGATTTATATTGTTTGCTTTGAAATTGCTTTTTGCTGCCGTTGATGTGAGCAGCTGAGCAGCTGCTCCCTCTCCAGACAAAGGAGGCTGCACTTCAGGACATGTTGAAGTGATTTCTGATTATAAAGCATTTTGGTGTCCTTGAGACTAAAAGGCATTTTTACCACTTCTGGAGCTACTAATGGAAAGGGAACAGACAAAAAGTTCCCTTGAGGTGGTACAGATGAAACTTGACTTGAACTAGAATTTCAGTAGTTCTAGAGAGTTTCCACTCTTCTTCTGTTTAATCTGTAGGCTGTAATGGCTGGGGTTTATACATAATTCTCTTTAGGGCATGAGTCTAGTGTAATTAGAGACAAAACAGGACTTTAATTAATGAGTAGGATGAGGCTTTAGGGATGGTCATGCAGCAAAAAGCCTAATGAACTGATTTCCATTGAATTGGCTATAAATATAATATAATTAATAATGAATGGGATCATTGTAAGGATTTCAGTAGACACCAGAAATGGGCAGATATTACTTTTTCTTGCCTCAGAGGCAAGTATAAAGGGTTGTTTCTTCAGTAAGTTCTTTAATGATGTAGGTGCTAATTTGTAATTAGCAAGGTAGCAGTGTTTTGGACAGAGATAAGAACCAAATGATTTACAGCTATGATGCCTCCAGGACCAGTTAAAGCAAAGAGACTGCAAATGGAGCACCTGGTCATTCATCCCACAGAGGTATCAGCTGAAGGGTCCTAAAACATTCTTTCAGGCTATTTAATCTTCCTGAAAATGATTCCTGCATAGATAAGGGACAGGTAAATGATGAAAAGTCATCAAAAGTAGCAGCAATATTAACAAAGCATAATGGCAAAAAGTAACCTGATCATCAGGCTGGAGCTGGCCCCAGGCAGGTGATTTCAAAGTTCCCATTTGCCCTGTAGACTCCACTGCTCCACAGTGGGAAAAGGGTTTCTGCAATGTAATGCTGCCACAAGTGGTGCTCCCTTTTGAGAGCTCAACATCCCTAATGCAGTGCTCATTCTTCTGAGAATGTGATTTTTCATTCCTTAGCCTTCTTATTTTATAGACTAGGTTCTTTCTAATCACATTCAGAAGCCTGTAGAAGATGTCTCCATTCATGTCCAGACTTCTAATTAGAAGCAGAAAAGACCCTAAGACAAGTGGATAGGAAATATCAGAATTACCTTTTTGATCCTCATAAACAGTCTGCGAGCAATGTGTACTCAATGTGTATTCTCTTCCTAATGAGCTATGTTTGGAAAGCTTAAATCTTGGAAAGTTCAGAAGGCTGGAGCTTCTCATTCTTAACATGGAGATGACAGAAACTGCTTATATTTTGCATAGCTCAAGGAATGTTACAGATGAGGAAGGATTCATGCAAGTCACTCTTATGAACTTTGTTTTCCAGGTTAACTGCAAACTAGAGTTACTTTACGTACGTGTTAGCATACAGGTATTTGTATGGAAACTTATTTTTACAGGTATCAACAACTAGTGTTGTGCTATCACACTGCAATGCACCCATTGCCACAACAGTGTTTTCTTCCTTCATTAGAAGTCTCGAAACAAATGCACTTAGACCTGCATATCCACGCTCCTGCTAATGAAATCTACATTTTTAAGCCCAAGTACTGTTTCTTATGTGGAAAAGGAACAATTCTCTGAACTGCAGAAGAATTCACAATGCCGGTGAATTCCACTGCATATGGTAAGTGACTAACATTCACGAAAATCAGGCCAGTTTCATTCAGATGTTTGGAAAACAACCTAAGTATCTAATATCTAAGCATGCTTATTTCAAAATGTTGGTCATTGAAATGTATTTCTTTATAGACATTTCAGAGAAAGAAATGTGTGTTTGTTTTTTCAAACATGTCTTCCATCTGAACCTACCTAAGCTGAGCCTGGGGTTCTGCTCCAGAAAGAAAATACACAAAGACTTAGCACAGGTGAAAAACTATACCTTCAAATATGAAAGCCCAGTTAAATTTCCCGGGTTCCAGTCACTATTAGCAATTGAAAATAATAAGGAAGAAAAATAGGTTAATTTTCATGTATTTACTTGGATTTAGGGAAAAAAATAGACATCCATTCAGGTTCTACGTTTCTACTGTCATTAATCACATAATAAATATATTTTTACAACACTAAATACTCACTTTAGTCGGAACTAAGCCAACCAGCCAGCTATTAACAGGGAGTCCTGGGGGACAGATGAAGAAGTAAAATAAGTAAAATAAGTACTTGTGAATATTCTGGAAAACAATAAATCTCCACATTCTAGTAGCACAGCATTCCCAGTTATAGACAACATGAAGGGCAAAATGGTCAGCCAATCTCAAACTTATTTTGATACAAGATTGAAAATTACCTGCTCTGGTTATTTTGTTATGTGCTATTTTGTTATGTTGTTAAGTGGCCCGTGTTATTTTGGGCGGCAAAGAGAACCTTCTGCTTTGGAGGGAAAAATTGATCCTAGCTGACCATGTTAATGGCTTCTGACCAAAGGTGAGTGATGTGCAGACTAACTTAGCAGGTTACTGTGAAAGTAAATCAACATGAAGAAGAAAAGAGGTTTAGTGGAGATCTGCTTCTGGACCTAAGAAGAGGGTGTATGAAAGTAATGGGTTGCATTTTTAATGTACTTTTTGTTTATGTGCAGAGATTTTCAGGTATTATATCATGTACAGAATGCATTCATAATACAACACAAAAAAATGCAAATTAAATATTTACCTTACCAAAACATACTCATGACGTACGGGTACAATATCATGTATGTGGAACTAATTAGTGCTGAATACTGCAGCAGAAATATCAACACTAAATATATACTGTGGGGGAAAAATCCTCCTGACCCCAGACAGTGAAAGATACATGTCCAAAGCAGTAAGACTGATCAAGTTTTGTGCAGCTACATAACACACCCTCACATTCTTCAGTTGTTTTCCTACCAAGTTTAGCATGCTGAGGGAAATGCACCCTCACTCTTCTGTGCAACAAACCCACAAATGTACAGATTTGCTTTTTCTTTCTTCTCACAATATTTTGAAGTTGAAACTATTTACAAATAAACCTCTTTATTTGAAAAGAAATAGGTACAGCTACGAAATAATTACTACAGCTATAGTAAGAATTCTGAACCTTGTGAAGGAATTCTTCAAAGGTGCTATACTAGCAAAAGAAAAATGTTTTCCCATATTTCTCTTTGCTTTTGTAAGTTTTAGGAGAAGCTGATAGGGTTTCATTATGGGAAGCAGGTTTTGGATGTTAATTCTCTGTTCATCTATCCCCAAAAGCCCTTCAGACATTAATTAAACTTTTGTAGCTATTCAAACTAACATCTAAACATTCCAATTCAGAACGGCTTAAGTACAGCCTCAGGCTATATCTGGCCCAAATCCACCAGAATGGCTCTATGCCTAATCCTCTGTTCCAGCTATTGACTGTTCTTGACCCCTTTTTCTTTTACTTTTATCATCTGTTACCTTAAGTGGGTTTATTCTTCCCTGGTCCTATTTTGTCCACTGGCATAACAAATTCTTACATTTTCTGTATTGGATGGTCCTGTGGCCAGCTAGTATTCCCAGTAACACTTTCAGAGACTTGAAATATCTTAACAAGTTTGACTTTATAAAAGTTACACAATGAGTGACTTTCAGTATTTGAGCTTGTGCTTCCAGATGGCATGGGATCAATAGATGGGATGTGACTCACAGCTAGCTAGATATTTGGCCTTTGAAGAGCTATGTTGCAGCTCCTTAGTAAGTCTTCCAAAGCCTTATTGTTTTAAGGGGAACTGCATGCTGATACTTTTTGAGGGAGGGGTGTAAACCATCAAAGCTGAAGAACATTTGGGCTGAGGTCTACTCTTTGAGTCTTAAGTTTGTCACTGTCTCTCACAATATTTTATACCACCAGTGTCTAGATGTGCTACGACATATACAGATGTCTCAGCTCCCATTAGTGTCAGTGACATTTTAGAGAGTGATTCAGTGACTTTTGGGTAAGACAAACAGTTACTCAGATACCACTGACCATGGAAACTACATCATTGTAGATATTTGGAACTCAGACAAGCAACACGTACCTGGGGACACCTATATTGCAGATAGGTAAAATTAAGTCAGCTCTTTGGTATACACGTAAAAAAAATTACCTGCAGATGACAGCTGCATGAAAAGTATTCTTTAATGGAGAACTGAGAAAATATTTTCCAGCACAGGGGAGATCCCTCAGCTGTTTAGGCAATGGTATTTAGACATATGGTTAGCCCTCATTTTTTTTTGCCAGTTAAACATTACGGAGCTCTTCAGATTTAGGAACTCATTCACAAAAATATAAAGCAAGAAAATAATATTAGTCTCTGGGACAAAGCACTCTTTTAATAGCAAGTAATTCAGGTTTGTGATAGAAAGCATACTGCTTTATGTGAAAAGAAGATGCCATCTCTTGCCACCAGTGGATTCCAACAGGAATAGTTAGAGGGCATTAGTCTGGGAGCATTTTGGATTTTGGCAAGTATTAATGAAAGGATTTTTTTCATTCACATTTCTTTATTTCTTTCTAATTTTCTAAATCATGTTGCTATGTGTGGCAGAAATATCCCTAGTTTCTATGCTCCTCTTTTTTAAAAAACTCAACCCTCTGTTTTCCTTACTTGTCAAAGTATTTCTTAAACTGTGAAGTAATAGATGACAGTATCCATGATGCTATACTTCTGAAGAGGACGTAAGCTTTTAGCAGTATTGAGCAGTCAGTGTTGGCAGTGGGACTTCAGGCAGCTGTGCTACAAGGTCTGGCATTCCCAAACACTGGGATGAGGCCAGGCCAGTGAGAGGGAAGCCAAAGAAAGAATGAGTCCCTGTGCCCCGCATGGTCCACCTGCCTTAACTTCAACAGAGGGACAAGTTAGGATCTCACCTTGCATTTTAACAGTTATGTTTAAATAAATAATAATGATTGTATCATTACATCAATTTAAGCAAAGTCTTAGGTATTCAGCACTTAAGCAGAAATGAAAATACTGACTAAAAATTTGAAACTTGAATTCAAATGGCTCTGTTTGTCTCAGATATTTTAAATCAATTAAAAACCAGCCCAGCACTTAACAAATACCTGGTACGCCATGATACAGGAGTGAAACTCTCTTGTAGTTAACAGTAATAATAATGATTGCTCTTCCGGTGTGTAACTATGCAATCATTACACTTCATTAATCACATTCCATAAAGAGGTAGTGCCATTTACTAGTACAGGCTGGGAAACCTTAACTGCTCTACTCTTCAGAGAATATTCGTGTCCCCAGAAAGCACTTTATTCTTTTTACTTCGGGCTCTTACCAAAGCAGGAAACTTCAAGTTTAATGTTTTGTAGTAACATTACCAATTACTAGTTATGCCAAGAAAGTGCTCCAGTATTTTTTAGTACCCAATATTGCAAACTGTTTATACATAAAGCTAATAGTTATGATTATGTTTATTGCTTGTTCTACATTCAGCAAAACTCACAGAAATGAGGGGAGGATGACTTTGTATGAAACCCACTGGCCAAAAGCTAGAGGAGCCTCTATTTAAAAAGCTTGTAACCAAGTCCTATTTTCTAATCAAGAGCAGGACGTTAAATTTGCACAGTAAATGTACTGAAGCATAAAGAACTGATTATTTAGATCAGTCTTCTGTTTAGAAGGGGAAGGAAGTCAAATGGCGTGTATCTATAAAATGCAATTTTTATGAGGGTTGAGCATTAATCCTGGATCCTGCCACTTTGCAGTTTTGATATATTAAAAAGGCTGTTAGATAAGTCTGGCAGTTGCCAAAGCAAATTAATTTAAAAAGAAAACGATAATATTTTACTTGCTTCTGGTAAAATAGCATGAAGTTATAAAGAGAACGCTGAAAGAATTTCCCCTCCCCCCTAATCCTTATTCATTTTTGTCAAGATTAATGATGAAAGATCTAACAGAGCCTCATTAGGTGCCAAAAGAAATGGCATACATGTTAACATCCCTCTGTGGCTATGACTCCAGGAAATTAATTTATAATTCATTCAAATGTGGCTGACTTCTTAGTTTTTCTTCCTGGATGCCACAAGACAGGCTCTAACTATCAGAACTTGCAAAAATTATACAATAAATAAGATCAAGCTGTTCCTTGCACTACAGAACTAGTATAGAAGCTGGGGGTTTTATTCTGCTTTCTTCTGTCATCTTCATCTTGCTTAAAATACACAGTAAGAGCTCTGCCAATTGGGATGTAAAATGCCTTCTTGATTGTAGCATATAATTAAAACTTCCCTTTGTGCTTTTTTTCCACATAAAGGATCTACTTGAATTTGAGGAAAAAAAAGGAAAAAAGACATCTGGCTTCATGTCTTTGTGTGGGCCGCAGCTAGTTATATTCCTTTTTTTTAATATATATTTGTACTGAGTCAAGCCTAAAATAATGAACACTCCTTACTCACTAGAATATGGTCCTTCACGCTGAGAGGTGAAATAAATTCTGTCATGATAATGGAAACCATGCCAGAACCATTATTGCACATTGTCTGTTACTGGAAAACTTATAGACTCACGCACAAAAAAAAGGATTTTCAATAGAAAAAAATTGAACCACCCCAAACCCTTTTGTATTTTGTGGCTTTAATTAGAAAAATAAAACAGGTTACTACTACTGCTACTACTACAGCATGTTGTATGAGAGAGAGTTTGCAATAAGCTCACGCTCATCACAACCATGCCTTTATACAGTGTCCTTGCTATAAATCACAAGGGTGCTTTACAATGAGGCTCATTAAAAGTGATCAATATTTAAGAACTGTTAAAAGCAGCAGCAAATGTCTTTCATTGGTGTAGTTTTTGATGCTGGAAGAGACCAGGGAATTTTAAAATAGTGGTGGAAAGTTTAAAAATCAAATGTTATAATTAGAAAAATGCATGAGTTCTTGATGTCTTAAGGTCACAAGGAGGCCAAACAAGGTAGGTGTCTGATCCTGGTGCAAAAGAAAGCCCTAAAATATGGAGAGATGGTGAGAGCACACAAGGTAAACTGGTCACACAGCACACAGAGTACTTGCGAGAGGCCTGGCTTATTGTAAATCCATCTCCCAGAGTAAAATAAAAGGAAATGAGAAGGTTTTGCAGACTGTTTCAAAGATGGTTGTGCTTTAAGTCTGTCAAGCCTTGGTAAGCATGGGACAGGACTGGGTGAATTTTATTGCTTGGCAAATCCTGTATGTTTTGCCAAGTGATAAACTGGATCTTTCAACAGCCTTTCTAAACTGTTGAGATTTGGATAACAAAATCTCAAAATATAAGGCGGTTCCTCTGCCCCAACCATGCTGTATCCACCTCCTCTGCCACATCTATGGTACAGCAGCAGTTTCTCCTGTACAGGAGTTGTTGGGGTTGAGACACTTGAGGATTCACTCAAGAGCACTTTGTAGCTGTGAGAAAAGGCTTTCAGCTGCTTTTGAAAGAGAAACAGAAGAAAAGTCTATTGGGTGGCATCATATATAGCTCTCAAAGAAGGAGGATCATGTCAAATGAGCTCTGAAAATGGCCAGGATGGGACACAGACAGCACTCCATCACACAGCAGCTGGCAGTGATCCTTAAGGGAGCATACACCCCAGAATGAGCTCAAAAGCTTCTCTGACACCCCACTGGTGGCACAGCAGTAGCAGGGGAGAGGTTTAGGATCCTGTAATGATCCCATACACACACCAGCAGCTCCCTTTTCACTAAGGGAAACAGGTTTTTTAGAGACAGGGTAAAATTTCTGTTCCTTTGCCAACTTTATACACTTATGTAGAGTTGTTGGTAACAGCAGTGTTTCTAATTACTAAATAAGCACATGTATAACAGCCAGATTAATACTCACTTAAACTGGAGCACTTGCAACAGCGACATGGTGTTGCCAGGCAGCTGCTGCGTGCTGGGCCTTTCAAGGACATCAACTGCTAACAAGCAAAGTGATTTCATTTCTAGCCTGTGCATTTTGTTCACTGGCAATGCCAAATGACAGCCCAGCTATGGCCGCAGCTTAGCCCCTTTGGTGGCAGAGCTTCCCCAGCTTTGGGACAAGCCAAGCTTGAATGGCTTCTGGAGCTCCAGCCCCACGGGTACAGACATTCCTTTAGTGTCACAAAA
This sequence comes from Psilopsiagon aymara, assembly GCA_024733675.1. Lineage (NCBI taxonomy): Eukaryota > Metazoa > Chordata > Aves > Psittaciformes > Psittacidae > Psilopsiagon > Psilopsiagon aymara. Next base: position 28,052 of record JANRGW010034994.1, read on the forward strand.
TGAAATGACAGTTACCAGAAAAATTAGTTTGACATGTGAAGAGGAAAGGAATAAAGGATGAAGAGAGAGAAAAAACTTACTCTTTTTCCCAAGCAGTAAAGTAAAATAAATGTCAGTAGATGTATCTCCCTAGAGTAGTGCCACTTGGAAGAGATTGCAGCTAGACTTCCGCGTGGTGCATGCCATACTGAGCGACGCCATTCCTCCTTTGGCCACACAGCAGGCAAGCTGCAGCGGGTGTTTCTGGGCCACATGGCCAGTTTTCCCTTGGAAAGGGAGGGGGTAGGTCTTGGGCATGCTTGGACTTTCCAAGATGTAGAGTTAGGAGGTGGCCAGAGTATTTTGTAGGAAAGTCTCCCTGACTGGCAGCACAAATATAGTAAATTAATCCCAATGAATACAGGACTGAGGTAACAGCAAACACACCAGTCTTTATTTCAGTCTGTGGGAGGAGGAGAGCTATATAAGTTATACTGTATGATTATCATTTTAAACACCTCCTGAATTTTTTAGAACTCCTCTGGCTTCTGTCTTGAGGGACACGTTAAGTGGAGTGCTCTTCTGAGCTCTGTATAGATTGCCATACACAGTACACCATGAAACAACCAAGTGTCTCAAGCACATGGAATATTTTTTGGAAAAGCTGTATTTTACAGAGGCTTGGGCCTTTAACAAAGGCTCTTTACCTCTGTCAGGTTGGGGGGCAGGTTGTTAAAGCTAACACACTTTTCAAAAAGGTTTGAAATGGCAGCTTTTTTTGCATGCCCATTATCCAAGAGGTCTGACTGCTCTCTTCAGTGGTAAGACTGACAGACTGTGTGTGGCAGGGAGAACAAGCAGAGGAAGCCTGCAAGAGCTATATTACCTGTTCCTTTCTATATGTACGTACCTGTCTTTCCTTTGCAAAAACTAGGGATGATTTTATTTTAATCTATCAGCACATTTTCAAAGGTTTTCTTTTCTACTCAAAATATGACTGCAGAAAAATGTCAACTTTTGCTGAACAAATTCATTCCCTGTGTGGATCCAGTCACATCTGCTAACCACAGTGATGAAGCATTAGCTAGTTCTCAGCTGAAATGTTCTGGCCTCCATCCAAAGTATTTTGGTTTTCAGCCTAAAACCAATAATGTTCAGTTCTAGTATGTAGTTTTAAAATAAAAAGAAGACATCCCCTTGCCTCCCCTCCCC
>JANRGW010034994.1:29274-53465 GCA_024733675.1 Psilopsiagon aymara
TTTTGACCCTCCATTTTTGTTCAGTAACAAACTGCTTTCTGTCAGAAGGTGGAGCTTTTTAGGAAATTTTACCAACATATCAAGCATCAGCTCCACTTACAGCCAGCAAAGCAGTGCAAGCCATTAAAGCTATTAAAAGGAATTTTTTTTTTGCTGTTGTGAATTTTGGCATTAGTTACTACTGGATGTAAGTAGTCTTTAGCTGAATAGCATGAGGTATGAGAGGAAGTGATAGAGGCTGAGAGGAAGAGTTGGCACATATCTTAAGGAAGAGCTGTAATAGAGGATTGCCATCTTGGGCACCAGGATGATCATGTGAGGAGGCAGCATTTGTATTGCAGAAGCTGTTTCATGGCTGGCTACTTATCTAACAGAAATTAAGGCTTAGGAGGAATGAAAAAAAGGATGTCCAACAGCTAGTGTCTGTTTATTGCCCACCTGTCTGTCCACCTGTCTTTTAGAGTGTTAATGCCAATAATCAGTTGTTTCTGCACATTCATCCCACCTTGGGCAGCAAGTTTTTTCTGTGGAAATGATAAGGGACCTTGAATGTTTCCCATAAAATTCATAATTTCAACCTTGGCATTTCAATATGCCTAAGAAGATTTTTGTCATCAACTTGGATGGGCATAAATGGGAGTGTTAACATTTCCCTTGGACACAGACATATCTTCTCCTAATTGTCATAGCACTTGAGGAGCCTGAGGAAAGCGGAAGAGTTCCTCACACAACAACAGATCTTGGCACTGATGCTTAAAGGAAAATTTATATGTCTTCATGAGACCTCTTAACAGCCTGTAGATTTGAAGAAGAATAGAGGAGGGGACAGCATTGTTTGTAGAGAAAGAATTATCTTCCTTCTTTGTGGAAGAATGATCTTGTGAACAACAGCCAACAAAGAATGTTCTGCTTCAATTCCATAGCTTACCACCTTGGCAGATTGCAGACTTCCCTCAGACACCCTGTCTGGACACACTAGAGAACATGGTAGTTGTCGTATTGCATTCAAGCATGCAGCATTCTGAAATATGTGGTTCTGACCATACTGGAGGTCAGACTTAGAGGCTTGATGGCTGAACAGCAGGTAAGCTGAACAGCTCTATGACTGCCGTATATGCACAGTGTGGATGCAGCCGTTATTGCAAATTAGGAGATCCTGCATTCTTGCACTGAATCTTGGGAGGGCTAACAGGTATATCTGCTATTTTTGGAAGGAACAAAAGTAAAACTGAGATAAAATGGCATCAAAAATACAGATAAAATATCAGTAAGAAGAAACTGATGTCAGTAATTATCTTTCAGTTTCAATCATCAATTGGTTCTTTAATGTGATAGAGGTAAGGCACTGGAATAGGCTGCCCAAAGTTGTGAATGCTCCATTCCTGGCAGTGTTCAAGGCCACCTTGGACTGGGCTTTGAGTGACCTGGTCTAGTGGGAAGTGTTCCTGCCCATGGTAGAGGATTGGAACTATATGATCTTAAGATTCTTTCCAATCCTAACCATTCTATGATTCTATGAATATGAAATAAGGAACACAGGAAAATGAAGTGCTATCTTGCAAAGGAGATTTAGGCATCTGGGGTTAGGCAAAAAAGACTGTTAGAGTCTGTACAAGTTAATTTGGAAATACACTACACTGGACTCTACTTTCCTGCCACAAGTTCTGGTTCTGTAGCAAGCAGCAATTCCAGGAGGAGGAGGGTTCCAGCACACTGTTTGGCAGCTGCTGCCCTGGTGGCGCTCATGGCATTAGCACCCTGCCTCATGAAGAAACCTGGACCATGGCAGTGCATGGGAATTGCAGATCTGACTTTTGGGCATATCCCCTTTCCAAATCTTCTTTGGAAAGCTAAGGAGAAGTAGATTGGAATATCTGAAAAAATGTTTCTAGTGCAGCTTAACAATTTGAAGTTTTAAGATCGCTGATGATGCAGACATAAAGTTTTATAAGCAGTTCTCTGACAGTTTTTTAAGCAGTTTCATGTCATTGGAACAATACACTAGCAATTTATATAGTTTTCTCTAGGAAATCAGGCTTAAGAAAGGATTCCACAGGGTGATTTGTAAAATTGTCATTATGAAAATTGAGAACATTTTAATTCTTCCATCTAACATTTATTTCACACCATAAAAGTAGCTTATGTTCCTGTGATGTGTTTTGCATACTAGAGACATCGTATTGCACGTGGATATTTTCTTAAGTAAGAAAGTACATCCATTTTCTTACTTTCTTAAGTAAGAAAGTACATCCATTTCTATGGATGTAGCTCTAACTTCTGAAGTACTCTCAGCTCTGGGATACAAGCTTCTATCAAATTTCTATCCATCTAGCAGTTTTGATTGGTTGTCTTTGCAACCAAATGGTGCCATAGATTTGTCACTGGCATCAGCAGGAGCATGATCAGTCAGACATTGGATTAACACAGAGCAGAATGCTTATTTGTAAACCTATGTGGACCGACTTTGATTTCACTTTGGATCAGACCTCTGTGGAAAAATATATTCAGAGAGTAAAAGAAATCCAACATTACAGTAAAATCATTTGCTCACCAGCTGTTAAATAGCTATACAAATGATGCGCTATAAACTAAGACTACCATTATGCATAAGAATGTGTCTCTTTCTTTGACAGTTTCTCTTTGTATCATGATAAGGTGGTGACTGTGCATGTCCTTAGGAAGGCCTTATCATTGCAGTTGACATTCATTAGTTGTGCTTTTATGTGACACTACTGCCGCCCAAAATGCTTTCAGGTCTTCAGTAAAGGGTAACTGTCATTCTTTTTCTAATACTTCTCCCAACTAGAACAAGTGGCAAGTAGTTGCCTCAGCACTCCCACCACCTCCCTGGGGGACAAAGAAGTTTATCACCGAGGCAGCAGTCACATTCCACCTGAAATGCACATAACCTAATGGAAAACGCGAAATAAGCTAAATGACATGTAAGTGAAAAGGTACATTGTCTTATTTTGATATGGAGAATTTTAGGTAAGATTAAAATCATGGTCCTGACCACTTTTGTCTTTTGATGAAATTCCTTGCAAGAAATCTTTAAGGATTTTACATTTGTAAGATATAACAGGTAAGTCTGTGTTTCCATTTTGTGGAGAAACAAACTGGAACACACCAAGGTTGGGAAGTACTTGCACAGACATGTGACTGTAAGGCAAGACTCGCTGTGCTCTGATTCAGCAAGCACTCTTCTCCTTTATCTCACCCAGTTTCCAGTAAGAAGCTGTTCAGTAAAATGACTTACAGAGCCTTCTGTTTGATTTATTTGATAGTCATCTTTAAGGTGTGGTATATAACTCTTCATGATTTTTATTCATATGCAAAATATGAAGTAGCAGAGCTGAAAAAGAGAAATTTTGAAAATAAAAACATCCCACTTGGCAATATTGATTTTTTTCCTTAAATCTTCAACTGTAAAAACTTTTATATGTCAAGAGATGAAGGAAGACAGACAAGGAGGAATTCATCACTGAGCTTCATAAACAGACCTAAATTTCAGCAAGATCCTTGATAAATGCTACTTGATTGCAGGTTTCTGCTTACCTTACCATATGTGCTAGGAGAGATGCAGTGAAACAAATTAAGTAGGAAGATGAACAATGTAGTGAACGGGAAGCACCCATATGAGAAGATGTGTCATACTGTATAGAAATATTAGGTGGAATCCCATAGGTTGCTGGTCAGCCCTTGTGCCTCTGAAGCTCTCAACAGATATGAGTGATGAGAGAAGAATGAACTGGTTCATCCTGAAAACAGCATAAAACTGAGAAAACTAATGAGCTTCAGGTGAAATGTGAAGAGATTTCAGTCAGAAGTGTCACTAGTTTGGTATAAGACTACTGTCATTTCACTCTGACAGATTGGAAGCAATAAAAAATTACTAGTGCAACATAAAAGGAGTTCAAAGAGAAGCAGAGCACTTTGTGAAAAGCCCAGCAATAGAGTATGTACTTGGGGAAAAAATAAAGAGAGTCAGATTTCTTCTCTCTCATTCAAAGCACTAGTTATTTGTGAAGCCAAAACAGAGAATCTTGGCTTCACAGCATTCGAGCTGATGCCAGGCTGTAATGATCTATGTTTACTGTATGTACACACAGCATTAAGAGAAGGCAATGTTATTCAAATGAGCCTGTGGTTTACTAGATGAATTTAATTATTTCTGGTTTGTTTTTGCCCCTAGGGGCTAGCTTTTGATGGAAGAAATTCAATATTAGTACTTAGATGACTTGCAGTATACAAGCAACACTGCTGAGAGCATACCAAAAGCGGTGTTCAATTATAGCTCAGTGAAGTCAGTAAGGACAATGAGGTTACATCTGTTATTCACAACCTTCAGTAGAGAAAAGTAGGTTGCACGTAAAATGAATATACAGGAAAAAAAGAAGATGCTGAGATCAAGTATGGGTACAATTTTCAGTGCAGACGTATAGCCTCAGAGTAGTTTTCCCCCAAGATAATTCACAATGATTTCTCATAGTAATAATAAAGAGAGAAAATCCAAAATCTGAGCAAAGTCTGTAATTCTAGACTTCTCACACATAAGGTGCCCACAGACGGCTGTTTCAATGGGAATGATTTTTGGAAGGAACCACTGGGAAAAACCCTTGGAAAGAAGACTTCTTGCCTGCATCCCTGATGAAAGCTCATCAAATTGCTAACTGCCTTTGAAAATCAAAAGTATCAGAGAAACCAGAGGGAGATATTTGCGGTTTGACAGAATGATAAGCACTGATTCAAAGACAAGTAAGCTGTTGTACACTCAGGAATCTAAGGTCAAAAAAGTTAAAACATTTTCATGATTAGTGGAAGGAAAAAGCTTTGTTTATATAGGTAAGGTCTGGCAAATGAGCTCTACTTAGGCTGAACAGTATCGAGGTCAGTGCTCACGTAGATTTACAATAGTACATCTGTAGTGGTACACGCAGTGGTTAGTAATTGAAAAAAAGGTTACATTTCAGCTGCTGCTTTGCCTGAGTAGCTTCCCAGGAAAGCCTAGGGATGGTGGGAGAAGGAGGTGTGCAGCAGAGGGCTTTTAGTTTTGTAGGGAGATGGCCTAGCTAATGCACATGCGCTTGCATGGTTACCTAGAATAGTAACCAACCCAACTGAGCTAATACAAAAATGCTTTACTGAAGGGTTAGAGTGTTAGAGAGGAGAAACTTACAAAAATGGTCCCCTTCTTCCTCCACAGGAGGGCTACCACATACAGATATGAGGGAAAACATTGATGTCTCTCAGTTGCTGTGGGATAGGAAGGAGATGAACGAGATACAGTGAGAAACATCTCTTATCCTCCTCTGTGTTCTGTTATAATGGAGAATCTTCACTTTTGGAGGAGCCTTTGTGACTAGGGCACTGACCAAAAAGACTCATGGAAGAAGAGGCATTGGCCAGTGAAGACTAGCTTGTGGCCAGTATGCGTTCCCTGCACCATGAGGTCACTGGGTACCTGTGTGTCCTGATGAAGAGAGTTGCTTTCTCAGACACCTTGTAGATTGGTCTGAGAATGATCATTGAGCCCACCACCTATACTTAAGATCACCTCCCTCATGAAAATGCGGTGGCATTTGCTGACATTGCCTGTATACTAAAACAAAAATATTGCATTAGAACAAGCAAAAATGGTATTGAAATGGAAGACACGAGAAATTAGCCATGCCATTAAAAGACAGATACAGAGAAGTTAAATACTTGTCTAAGATGTATTTTCTGCTGATGATTTCTGTCTAACTTTGAAGTATTTTCTAGTTAGTAGATTGACCTGTCAAACTGACTGCCACAATACGCTGCACAGCCTTCCAGCATGGGAAGCATTTCCATTCACAAATCTATTCTGAAATTAGCCTTTTCTGGACTTGAGACTGACTTGAAAGTGAACTTTCTCCTTCATCTTATTCAGTTTTTGGTTGCAAATTAATTGATCTATGGGACTTTTCACAAACCCTTATAAAACATTTAATTAGTGCAATTGTTCAACTCATCATTGTCTTTCTCATGTTCTTCTTCGTATAATATGGTTTCTCTTTTGCTATTTAATGATGTTTTTGGAATCTCCCATCTAGCTGGGAGGACATAATTTGTGTGGGTATTTTATTTCCTAGAAACCCCATCATACTTACAAAATAGAAATATGCCTTTTCCTGGTGGACATCTGGACAGTGGTGAGTTACATCACCCTGACTATGCATGAGTTTGAGAGCATAATTTTTAATGCCTTATAACTTCAACAATAGTCATCATTCTGACATCTGATGAATATAGCTCATTGGAAGTCCTTGACAGAAATTAGGTACAATCATAAATAAATAAACTCAGGGTATTGCTACGTCTGGGTTAATTATGACTTGTTGGGTTATTGAAACCCCAAAGTATAATTTCTGTGTCCATCACCTTTACCCTGATTACTGTTGGTAAGAAGTGTTTGCAATTTGACTGGGTTGTTGATTGGCCATTTTCAAAAGAGGAATGTTGCTCGTCATCACTGCTGATGTAACATTTATATGCTTGGGCTCCATGCACAGCAGTCAGCAAGGTGTGAGATTGTGCAATGGTCCTGCAGCAAATGCAAACTGGGCATTTGCCCCCTCAGTGTCACGGCTCTGGATATATGTTTCAGGCGCCACAGCAGCTCAGTCAAAGGAAGGGGTTAGTAGACACTGAAAAACAGTAACTGGCTCCAGCTTTATTTTTTGAACAAATCTGCCTTGTCAGTCATTGGAAAACCATCTGTGAGCTGCTTAACCTTGATCATAATCTGTTTCTTCTGATTGCTGAGGCAACTTTGTGCCAAAATGTGTTGAGGTGGATATAAATCTTTTGATAGGACATGACTTCTTGGGTCACAATCCCAGCTTGCTTACAGTAGGGTGTCAGTTTCTCTTTTTTCAAGGCAGTAAGGAATGTGTCTAAGTTAATTATTATTTGGGATTTCTGTACATTCAAGTCTCTAAAACAGAAAAACATTATTAAACACTTCTGGTAGCACTGGAATAATTTAACAATTTTCTTTTACGTATCCCAGATTGATTCTGCCATCAACATTCACAATGAGATGTATCCAATTCTGTGCATGGGATATATCATAGGATCTTCTTTGGCAGGTGCAAGGTTGGAAAAATACAATTTGAATTTTCCTCCTGGTTTACATTTCCCAGTAACTAAGGAATGTGTATAGCAATAACACTTGTTGTAACTACATAGTGCACCTGGAAATTGGCTTGTTTGCTTGTTTTACTGATCTATTTATTGTTTTTAAGATAATAAATAGCAGCATATGAAGAATTTTCATAAGGATGTCAAAAGCTTTTTATAGCTTTGTTGATACAATGTTAGTGCAGAAAAAACTTGATTTAATGCAAACATCAACAAATACAAGTCAAACATAAGCTGAATGCTAAACAAATACACTGTTATTCTGAACGATTCATAGATATGAGACAAGCTTCGACACTGCACTCCTCCATCTCTGCCCACTCTTTTCAGTGAGCCTGAGACACGTCCACAAAACCAGCACTGTCAGTCTGCCCACAGTTGCTCACCACTGTCTTTTCCACATCTCAGTTCCTTTCATGAATGGCCAGGGCAGGAGATGAGCTTGGAAGGAGAAGAAGAACCCACTTTGCAGCTGAGAAACACTGCATGAAAAGTTTTGATGGGAGTTGCAAATATGATAAGCAACTGCAAGAGGACTATTGCTGAACATAATCAACATTATGCTCCACCTGAAATATCAGATTATGTTCAAACTCAGTATACTGATTTTAATGCATTGGGCTTAAAAAAAAAAAAACAAAAAAAAAAAAACCAAACCAAACCCAAAACAAAACCGAAATTCTATTGTCCTATTGTCAGAGCAGTTTTTTCACACAATTGGTGGTAAGGCTATACTTTCTGACATGTGAAAGACTTTCTTCAAGAAACATCTTTCCAAACCTCTGAAAAGCCATTCAGTCACACTGGCAAGTGTAATTTTATGGAGTGCTGCATCAAGAAAGCAAGGTTTGGTATTGAGAGCTCAGTAGAACAATATAATACCAAAGACCAGTTTATATCTTGCTTTCATGGAGTTTTAATATAGAGCCTCAGGGGAAGCTCTGAGACACAGACCTTCACTTGAGGTATGAAATTCAGAGTTCCTTCTCCACCTCTGGCTCTTCTTTATTGTGTGCAAAGTGTTGCCATCTGCAGGACCATACACTGAATAGCTCAGATGATGGATAGGTAATGGTAAAGACGCCATATTGGGGTCCACTTGATTCAGTGCAGCCATCTGACTCCCAGCTTGTCACTGTGAGTTTGTTCTGTAGTCATGGAGAGAAATGGATACTTCTAGGCATTATTTGTCTTATCCGTAAAGCAGCTGGCTGAATTAGGTCAGATGAATCACATCCTAGAAGCTGTTGTGGAAGCAAGTGGTGGGTGATTAGCATAGACTTCTGATGGTAGCTGAGATGAGTCTTGTTTATGAGGGTTGGTGGCAAGATCAAATGCAGCTATAGATGAAGAGCATGTCTAGGTTAGCTATTGTGTAGAGAAATTCACCCATTTCTTACCCTTAAGTAGGATTCACAATATTTATTTTTTTTTTTTCGAACTGAATTTGCCTATCATGCTGCTTATTAATTGTTTCATGACATTGTTGCCATACATGACCTACTAATTACTGAAATAAGATCTTCTATGTATCGAAATGCCATCAGACCTGAGTCACTGACACAACATGAAAAATCTCACTTTTTAATAATTCCTATAAAGCAGTAGTTAACCTTCTTTCTATCCTAACAGTCAAATTGGCAACTTATCAGCAATAACCTATGCATTCATTTACTTAGTAAACTTGCCTTTGGCTTTACAAAATGGTATTGACACCTTATCCTTAGTTACCATGTTGGAGCCAGTGGACTGAAACTGATGCAGGCCCTATTGTAATGTAACCAAGCCACAGGAACTGGGATGAGGATTCACCTTGCCTCAGTTAAGATGGCTTATCTTTACTTTTATGATGGGATTCATTGGACACAAAATAGATCTTTATGAAGACGAGATGCATTATACCCTATAGGTGCCTTATTCTGTTCTTTGGTGATTTCAGAGCTTTGGGTGAGAGTGTTAAAAGTCTGCAGTTGGTAAGATGGGTCCTATTCTTCCAGCTTAAATGAAAAAATGTTGGACACGATGGTCAGGGAGGAATTAATTTTGTTGTGAGTTCTAAGAACACCATTACTGTGAGTTTAGTTGAATTTGTCCTGGTTTTTCGACTTTTTTAAATAGCATGGCATCTTTTCCAATGTTAAGGCTATAGACATGCTCATCTCGACAAAATCAGTCATATTAAAAACAAATCCTGTACCGGAATTACCAGTTGCATAACCTATGAAACACTTTATTAAGGACCAGTTGTTGTAACTTCTAGTGCATATAAATCATCATTGCTCTACTGGTTTCAATGTGTGTGCATCAATTCATACCAGATGAGCGTCTGGCCCCAAATGTTCAGTACATCTTCTCAAGATGCTATTAAGAGTGTAGTGAGAGGAAAGGATTAAGAAAGGATTATGTTAAATGCTGATTTATTTCTGTATTGGTTCGTTCACAAGACAGGCACTGAGAAGAGCAAATAAACCAACAAATGTCTTTTTACTTTTTCTTGTTTGTTTTTTTTTTTTTTTTCTTACTAGCTCTTTCAGTGTCCCTCTTGCTTGAATTTTAGAACAGGAAGTCCAGAATGGAGAAATTGCTCTTGTTGAATGTTGGCTTCTGAGATCGTGGGATCTATCGCATTTGGAATCATGTTATTTCTAAAAGGATCTACTGAATTCCTGAGTGATGAGTTTGAACTCGGTGTCTAATGATACATTAATAACTTCAGGCACATGCCTTACAAAGCATGGAAGAGTAAATAGCAAGGCTGCTATGAAGAATAGTAGAGAATCTGAAACACGAGTAAGGAAAAGATTCAGTAAAACCACAAGAAGCGGGAAGAAAACATGAGAATGTAAGTGATCAGATTATACAGCTTAATTGCAGGTGAGAGGAAACCATATGGGGTAAACTAACATGTGAAAACTAACACTGCAGAAATAGCTGCTCTGAAGCCTGTCAAATTCGTGGAAAATCTCAAAAAGCACTCACTGAGTTTGAGATGAAAACTTGTATTCTCAAAAGTGGCCGCTGATTACAGAAGTCCACTTAATGGTAGCTTGTACCTGAGCCATAGAGAAGATAGTCATTTGCAGCTAACCTTTCAGGATGACGCTCACTTTGAAAATACAGCCCTGCATGTCTAAGGCTAAATACTATATATCAGTAGCTATGTTTGTCTCCCCAGCATCTGTTACCTATCACCAAAAATCAAATTAGTTCTGACTCTAGGATCTGAATTCAGGAAAGTTTCCCAACCCCATATTTATACCATAAATATATTTATGTACCTGGAGATTTTCACTACCCTGGACTTTTTTATTAATTTTTTGTTTGGTTGTTTGGTTTTTTCCTCCTTTTAGATCATTCATTCAAATCAACCTTGTGAAAACAGCAACTATGCTTGCAATAGGTCTGCTTATCCTTAGGAAAACCTTACCTTAGGAAAAAATCCTGTCTTTACACAATTGGACATGTTCACCTCTCTTTTCCCAAGAGAAAGGCCAATACATAAATTTGTAAATAGGACAGAGTATCCTGTTGGTGTGTAACAGGCTCTGCAGACACTGGCATTTCAACAAGGCTGGCATTGGGTTGTGCTCAGCCTCTGTCCTGAAAGCTAAGACTGTGGGCTCTCCATTGGCAGTTTTCAATGGAAATATTCAGAATGGTCTCCATTTCTTCTCTTTACTGCATGAAAATATTGCTTGGGCAATACAGTAAAAAACCAGTAAGTTGTCAGCTTTACATTTACAATGAGAATCTGCAGTCCTGGCATGGATTTTACAGGTGTGCCTTCCATCCACTACATCCACTCTGCAACTTTCTCTCTTCCAATGTCTTGGTCTTCTTGGACCCACCAATAAAACACCCATGGCCTTGGTCATTAGAGTTTAGCTAAAATAATCTTTGCTAATCATTGTCTTCAGCAGTGCTACAAGTGCTTATGATGCACCTGTCTGCACTTCTATTATGGAGGATCTTTTCCCTTCTTTGGGAGACACTGCACTTTGCAGTTTGGTCATCCAAAGAGAGAGCTGTGGAAGAGCAGATGTGTCTAGCTTGTTAGAAATGGGCGTGCCATTTAAATAACTGCTTTCAGGGTGTCCATTTCCATGGCAGCTGCTTCATATGCCCATGGCTGACATCACTGTCACTCAGCTCAATGACAAGATCTACCACTTTTCCCTCCTGTTTTGCCTGTTTACATCTACTTCGACACAGTGGTTCCTGGACTGGACTGCTTCTTGCGTAGAGGCTCCTGGACAGTTCAGTACTGGAGGGAGGAAGGACAGGGAGCCTGTCTCACCACAGCTGTGTTTAAAGTGCTGTGCAGGCAGGTGATGAAATTGTCTCTTTACATAAAGATATCATGTTTCTTACAGGTGTTTGAAAGATGCTTAAGTTTTGGAGATGTAAGATCTTTAGAAAGACCTGCTTTTCAAAAACTGGAGGCATCCTCCTCTGAAAATCAGAGAAAAATTGAGGCACTAAAAGTAATTAAACGATTGCTTTTGAACACCTTATTGGATTCAGTGGACGGGTTTGCACTATTCATATTGTGGTATTTAGTTAACAGTGTCTTTCTCTTTCTGTCACTTATTTTTGCATAAGTAGAAAAACCCCTTTCTTTCATTACAAACCCAAAAGTTGTATTCAATAATATGAATACTAATGGAAGCAAAGACAAAGGAAATGAAGCGCAACTCTGGCTGTCCCCTCTTACACCAGAAGATACTGACACATCATTAACATCAGGCTGAAATCACAGCCTTGTTATATTTTACTCTCGGCTGCATAAAAATACTTTTTTATATTTGTTAAGGTTAATCTCAAAGCTTGTTTCAAGGTGAAGCTACACAACAGTTTTAAATAGTGTTGTTAAATCATTACAGCCCAGCCCATGGGACTGCAGTTTTCACATTGATCCTCCTGTCAGCGCCATTGACATGGACTGACGTGTGAGCACCACAACAGCAGACCCCCTCAGTTCCACCAGCTGCTGGCCAGTGCCTCTGGTAGCTCTTAACCAACAGCAGCATTAGTGGCTCAATAGGTAATTTGATGTGGAGAGCTGCACTAGCTGGAGCTGATCAAGACATACAGAGGAGGGCTGTAAGTCTGCACGTATGTGAAGGGTAGAGTGAGAGAAGAAGCACAGATTCGCTGACCAAGACTGCTGAGTCCCAGCAGCAGTTCTCTTTGCCAACTGCTTTCATCAACTTTAAATACAATGGACGTCTATGATAACCCATTGGGAATCTTTACTGTGATTCAGTGAGTAATGTGATACATCTGTACTTCGTATTTTAAGTTAATGGGAATATAAATATTTAAATATATGCATACTTTGCAAGGGCAATATGGTTTTAAATAGTCATACTTCTGTGTCCTTAATGATGAGACATGTTTTGAAATTACTTAGTTAAGCATTGAAAATAGTTTGACCTTTGAATTAAACTAATCTAAGTGGCATTTCAACAAACGGTAACACAGACATCCTAGACAAATTATTGAAAATGCCATAGAATTGCAATGAACTTCAGAAAGTGTAGAAAGGAATCAGGAATTTTCTTTCTTCAAAGAATGCTGACCCTTTGAGAAGTTTTAAGAATCCTTAGCTGTTTTAGCAAGCGTGTATTTATTAAATGCATTTGAAAGGTCCTGAAAGTTACGAAGCTTATTCCCCATTACACTGCTTGGTATGATTGTCTTTAAAGAATGAGTTCATATCTTTGATAAATTATTCAAGATTTCACTGTCTTGTATGTGTGTTGGGCCATAGCATAGGAAATGTTTGTTTAAAGTGTGTCTCACTGCATTTATTTGCCAAAAGAGGCTGTCCAAAACTTAGGAGGTCTTGGAGTTGGTGTGCCTAGATTCTGCTTCCAGTTCCACCAAAGGCAGCTTTTCAGCCAAATACACATCAGGTCATTTTTATTTTTTTTTTTTGTCTATGATTTTCCATCTTGAAATGAGTGTAAAACTACAACTTAATAGCAGTGTGGAAGGAAATTTCATTTTTTCACAATCCAAATCTTCAAGAATTATAAAGCTTTGGACTCGGTTGATTCCGTTCTACTTGAACAGAAGTGCTTCTCCCATGGAACTGGACTGCAGCTGCAACAATTTTCTCTGGGTCTTTCAGTAATATTATTTTGCTGTGAATTATTTAACCTCTTTGCCTTTATTTAATCTTCCATAAATGAGACAACATAAGATAAGCCCAAAGATATCTGTATGTTTTCACTAACCATATGATCGTAAGGTTTGCTCGTCTTTTCCTTCTGAATTGTTTCCTTTTCATTATTCTGTCATCTTTATCAAAGCAAGTTTCAAATCTATGCTAGAAATCCTTTTGAATAGGGACCTTGTCTTTGCATGTCTCCACTGAAAAGGCTACTGTATTCTGGAGTGCATTAAAATCAATGACAGAATTCTGGATAGTTTATCTACATAAAGTCCATTCTTCCTCCTCTCCTTGCACTCAAAGGCACATGAGGCACTGCTGTGGGGTCAGCTTAGCCTCTCATTTTGAGTACTGCAGGTGAATACAGGAACTGAGCAGATTGAAAAAAATCATAAACAGAGGCAGAAAAAGGATAGCAAATACACAACTATATTCATAAATATTCCCCTTCCCCTATCTTTCCTTCACCAAATACAAGAAAACTAGAACTGAGACTGGAATAGAGAATGCAGCTGGAATCCAAATAAGCACATTTCCAGCAGCAGCACAGGGGCAGCCACTTCAGCTCCATGGTGATCTGCTTGGGGTCCTGCTCTTGTCCTTGGTCTCTCTGAGGCTTTGGATACTTTTCCTTTGAGGCTTGTTGAGCTGCTATGTAAAGCAGGAAAACTGCTACCAATTTAATGTGGCATACAAACTGAACCCCTGCAGCATGATTTTCCAAATAAATTGATGGAAAGACAGGACCATCTTACTGTGTGTATCTTCACATTTCAGCAGGGCTGAAGTGTGTTTGCAAGTTCTTGGTTTTTTTTCAGTAAGGGCTAAAAGCACCATAGCCATAAAGACTGTGTACAATGGGTACAGTTATTAAAGTTCATATGCACCAGGGTTATGCTCAGCAGGCTGAGAACTGCTCATTAAATGTTTTTATTTTCAAGTGCAATTCTTTGAGCTCATTGCATCAGAATGAAAGATGCTTCAAATGAGTGGGCAGTGTTTGTGCAGGCTCTACAACAGAGCCATGGGTAAGGCATGCACAGCCTCCTTAAAACACCAAGAAAGCTGGCAAGTCCTGGACAATCACAAGTAATACTGATGAGGAATTTGGAAGCTTAAAAGGAAAAGATATATTCAGACACAAGTCATTACAGTCTTAGGTCTTTGATTATCTGGATGAGGAATGCCAGAAATAAAAAAGAATATACACAGTGAATTAAATGAGGACTCCTGTATAGTCATCAGACCCCTGTATTGTCTGTTGCAGAACCAGAATTCAGTCCTTAGAGAGGTAGGCTGAGATTTTTCTAGAGGGCCCTGATATCCCCCTGGAAGTCAGTAATATCGCTCTCTAGCTGCTCGTGAAAAACCCACAAAGCTTGATTAGGCACATGCTCCTTGGTATAAATGCCTGAGTCCTCATCTCTGTGAAAGCCATTTATCTCTATAAACAACTTTGCTTTGTTGTGTTCGGAACGGAGACAAGCATCCCTGTCCCCAGCCTCCCCAAAAACCCAAACAAAAAAAGTCAAAGAAAGCAGTATATCATTTTTCTCACAATATTTGAACAGTGAGGGTCATGGGTGTACCTTGGGGTGTTTTACTGATTCTGATTCTATTTCTGGCACACTCTTCTCTGAATGCCTAACAAGCTGACTCTGAAGTGAGCTTGCAGGAGTCACCTTTTTAGAAAACAGTGATTGTGGTTTTTGTGATTTGGCAGCAATAAACATCTCCCAGATACAGCTGCACAGTGCTGTCCCCAGAGCATCATTCCTGACTCATGAAGCGTCATAAGAACAGGCGTTCCTCCATGGACATGCTTGGAAGATGACAATCTCTGGCAGTGACAGCCTGAGCCAAATACGCTTTAGAAGCCAGTCAGTATTAAAGTGTGACAGAAAAGGCTCACAGTGTTAAAGAACTTCAAAATCAGTTTTGTACTGCTCTTTTTTAAATTTTCAAATTACGTAAAGGCAGGTATTTCCTAATTTGGATATCTTTGGAAGACTTAACTATGTAACAGCAAGGCAGGCTGTAGTCATACCTTTTGCAGCAGAGAAAGAAAAAAAATTCACTATCAGTCATTGTGGTTCATCAAATTTAGCAGTCTGGTGTTTAACCTTGCATGAGAAAGTGTGAGCAGTGAATGATGCTGTTATTAACTTTGCAGTCAGAGTCTTTTCTTCTGCAAAGGATTTCCCAGGACCAAGACCAGTCCTACTCACAGATCCAAAAACCTGTTGCGTTAGCAATTTAGTTCAGAGCAGGAGTGCACTTGGGAAGCAAGAATCCTGCCCCATTTACTGTACTTGCATTCTCAGTGTAGTCTTGGAGCATGCAAGCTGGATTCCCCTCTGTTGAAACCGGGAATTGGGGTCCAGCAAAGCACCTGCTATACCACCAACCACTGGGCATTCTGTGTGTGGCCCAAACAAGAGCTAGTCTGAAGTAACATCCTTAAAAGTGTAGAGGGCGGCCCTCAGTTCCACTGTGCCCATTGTTTAGCTCTATAGATCCACTCCAATTATGCTGTGCTACTCGTTAATGCAGAGATGCCCTAGACTTCTAAAAGGGACAGACAAAATGAGGCTGGCGTTGAGCCAGATCAGCTATTAGCTTGCCAGCCTTTGCAGTAGTTTGCATTGAGATCATGGAGAGGTGCCATATGCCTATAGAGAGGAGCAGGAAATCTATGACTGCAGTGTGGGTGGTGTTTAAAGCAGTTTTTAGCTTTAGGTTAGATGAGAGTTTCCAAAACAGTGGTCTTAGTGACTTTTTTTGCTTGCTAGATGTGTTCTCTTCTTTTGTTTTTAGACTGTGTTCATCATCGTTATGTGGAAGGTTATGCCAGGATAAGGCAAAAAAAATAAGAGGGAGCAAAAACCACTGTTACAAGCCACCCACACTGAAACAAAGGCAAGGTAGAGCAAGTGTGGCAAAAACTTTCAGAGAGATCATCTGTGTGATGATGTAACTGTATCTGTGACCTTCCTTAACCCACACGGGATCTTTTCTGCTCAATAGGGCCCCAAAATAGCTGACTTCTGGCTAGATTTAAATAAGCCACTTGTAAATAATTTTGTCATGTGTACTGGGAGGGAAAAATTCTGGTTGCAATTGATTTTGTTCCTGCGCTTTCACAGTATTTTGCCACAAGCCCTCAGTATTGACAGTCTTCCCAGACCCACAGTGAATTCACACTGCCCTAAATGTCTCATGTCTTCTGTTTTCTCTTTTCCTACATGTTCATGTTGAATGAACATTGAAACTATTTATGTCCCTGAAATGCTTGCATACTGTGGTGTCTGAAAAGGCAAACGGATAAGATTGTTCTGTGACCAGCTCTGTGAAAGACACTTTACTGAGAAGGTGCAGATAGGAGCAAAAACCAGCTCACTGTTAATGAGTTACGCTATGTTTTTATCTACTGGAAAGCTTATACTCATTTTAAATGGTTGGACAGTGAGACTATGGAATCTTTTGCTTCAGTCAGCAAAGGAAGGATTGGGTGACCTCAGACATAGGCCACTGAACTCTTATGGGATAGGAACACAGTGAGAGTCATTGGTGACCTACAACTGAAAGCCAAATAAATCATGATGACAAGCGCTACTCCTCTCATAACAGGCCAAGGACTGATAGCCTTTGAAGAAAGCCACCTGGCAAGGTGTTCAGTGTTGCTCCTGCTTTGAGCAGAAGGTTGAATGAGAGACCTCCTGAAGACCCTTCCACTCCAAATGACTCTGTGACAGGACAGCTGAGAGGTTATATGCTAGAAGTAGCTTATGGAAAATAAGTTTATGTGCCTTTCAGAGTCTTAGATGTGTCACTTAAGTGTAAGAAAAATACCAGTTTATGGTATTGATGAAATCAAGAGAGCTGCAGGCAACTACAGTACAAGCATGAAAGATTGTATTATTGCATCAGATACATGATTAAATTGACAATAGCACATTTTTGCCCCTTCCTCTGGGCTGTCCTTCCTTCCACCTTAATACCCAATACTTGACAATGGCAGAGTATGTAACAGCAACCTCAGTCTTGACAAAGCTGGTAAATAGAAAAGGCATATTTCATTTTATATTGAGAGTGGCTGGCTATTTGTGTGCCCTTCATATTAGGAGACCCAACTGAAACACAGCTTTTGAGTGCCTCTGAGTGTTTAAACCTGCTTAGTTGGCACAGCTGCAGAAGAATACCCTCAGATAGTTCAGCTTCAGTTTGTAATAAAATCTCAGTATGAAAGCTTGCCCCAAACAAGACCACTCTGGAGTGGAGCTTAGAGCAGGCTGAGACACCCTTGTCTTCCCTCTGCAATCCACTGTGTAAACGTATTCTTGCCCCCCTTCAGGTCAATAGCAAGTAGCTGTTTTGGTTTTCTTTTTAAAGAGTTGTCTGGCACCTACCTCCGTTATGAGTCATCTTTGATAATGTGCCTCTTTGAGCCTAGTTTTTGGAGGTATTGATCACTTGTGTTTCCACTGACAGTGAGCCTGGAATGGAGGGCTCTTTTCTGCAGCTCTGCAAGTTCAGCATCAGATATTTCTAGTGTTTGACAGCAGAATCAGTGGTCATTTAGAAGGGTTCTTGCATGTATTTCTGTGATTTGATGATGGTTTTACTGCAGAACTGCTGAGTAAGGAAAATACTCATTTGCATGCTGCAAAGCATAGGCAAGCAGCCAGCTCTGTGTTATTACAATATCTGATCTCTGTAAGGCAAATATCCTTCTGAAAGCAGCTAATACTTCTTTCTATTCAATTCTGATTCACAGTTCAGCACTTTCCTCACTCAAACACCCTGCGGAAAATTGTTAACTGCATTTTTCTCTTCTTTTATCTTTTCTTTTCCCCTGGATTAAATGAAGAAATTATTGGTTCATGTTACAGTGCTTTCTTTCCCTTTGCAGTAAATCTTCTGCAATATTTTTACTATTGGCATGCTGCATGTCACGTATACCCCTGCTAATTTCAGGCTGAATTTGTGAATGGTTTGCATGAAGAACATTACATGATCTGAATTATATGGTACATATTTTAACTGATGTGCATATGTACATGCCTTCAAAGGCATTAAAATGTGCTTTTCTTCAAAACCAAAGAATTGCTCTAAAAATTGCATAACAAATGCACTTGATTTATTTTTTCCTTCTGTTTATGGATGCACATCATAATAGTTAATACAGTCATTAGTAGAATTTCAGCAGTAAATTTTTAACTGCTGTTCACTTGTTGCCTATGCATCACAAACTATAAAAATAGAGATGGGTCAAGAATTGTGGTTTCTTCTTTCTGAGAAGATATGAGTGATAATAAAAGGGGCTTCTGTGAATACATACTTGAAAGTTATTTTTCTATAAGTATCATGCAAAATGCAATTCATATTTATCACTTGTATTCCTGCCAGGAAATCTAATTGCTGTTTAGAGAGCATGTCTGGAAAAGCAATTTTATTTAATTATTTAAAATTTTTCAGTATATGGAAAGGGAAAAAAAAAACCACTAAAACTCTCATAATTGGAAGAAACTTTGCATTTATCAGCACAAAGGCTAGTTATGTCTTTCTCATCAGTCAGCATGTGCATACTTTCTTTAACACAGCAGGTACCTTCTACACCTGTAGTGTCCATATGAACCACTTGCCTTTCCAGATGAACAGGCACAGGGGCTAATTATTCTTGCTATGATCCTCCAGGTAGAGTCCAGGGAGAATTTTGGAAGCACAGCACAAGCCTCTCCCTGATGAACCAATATGCTTAGCATGCTGAAATATTGAATAAATAACTTCCCTCTAAAATCAATGTGTGTTATATATTACACCTCCATTTAAATAATATCCTGTTTATCTCGGATCTCCAGGGTTAGAGCTGTGTAATGTGAAGGCAAGTTATCCACGTGTGGTTTTTCCCTGCTCCATCTGCAGCCCATCTAGGGCAGCACAGGCTATTCAGCAATCTTTATCATCTCCCAAACAATTTGGCTTGGTCTCAATGTGGCTTTACTGAGAAATTCACTCCACTGTGGGTGACATTCCACAGCAGCACCAGGTAGGGAACTCAAGACCTATTGGCCAGTCCTTCCTTTCAAGGGGTGGTCAAAGCCCCTACAGCTGCTCTAGAGCTTTTCTACTGCAACCACCTCATGGAGCTACTGAAGTACAACCATGTTCAGGCTGGGGAGGATGAGGTTAAGGAGATTCTGATCTGGTTTGCAGCTGCTGCTGCATATGTGACTGCACAAGCAAAGGTGTCTGAATGTGTGTGTGTTTGTCTGTTCTCATCCCACTCTCAGTCACATCTTTCAGCGCTTCTGGAGGGGGCTTGTACAACAGCTGTGCCACACAAGCTCAGCTTCCCATGCTAGGAATTGACAGATTAGAAGTTCAACAGTTGTTCTACAACAGTACAACAAGAGCCTTTTGCAGGAGGGACAGCTGCTTCTAAATACCTGTGTTTCCAGATGCATTTTAGCAAACATCTCAGAATTGCACAGCTTGCCTGGGGTCTTACTAAGATTCTGCCGTCAGTCCCTCAGATCCGGAGTGAGGGTAACAAGTTGAAATTCATTATGTTTGTATACCAAATGAGATTAAGTTTTCTTTCACAGTAAAAAGGTAGCATTAATATTTTGTTAACATCAATATATTGAAGCTGGAACAACACAACTTAATAGATGCTGATGACCTTTATATAAATGGAAAAGACAAATGGATGCTTGCCCAGTTTCGAACTTGACAAGCTGCATTTGGTAGCATAGGGGAGCTATGTTTGTGGGGTAGAAATAAGTAGCATCATCCCTCTCCAGAAAAAGGGCTCAACATCCCTGCTTATACTGACACAAGAAAGCATCTCTCCAGCTCTCAATCCTTCAGCTACCTGCAAGAGGAAAAAACCGCTGCAGTTTATTGTGACTACATATCAGTTTAACTGGTGTTTATAACCAAACATTTTACCCACATAGAAAATAAGTATCAACAATCAAATTTAACATTGAATTGAACAAATACAAATGGCACCAGGAAAACTGTACTCTCTCCTGTGAAAAAGCATCATCAGCAGCAGGGAGAAAAACATCTTATGTATTTTTTTATTCTGAAAGTTGCTATTTATTTGTGCCTAAGCAGTTACACTTTCTTTGACAGGATACCTTAAAACATGAGGAAGGTATGCATTCTTTTGTGTAGACACCTCATAGCAGCCTCCCAGTATCTGAAAGGGGCCTACAGGGATGCTGAAAACACTCTTTGTCAGGGACTGAAGTGATAGCACAAGAAGTAGTGGGTTCAGACTTAAACAAGGGAGATCTACATGAGAGTGGTGAGGTGCTGGAACAGGCTGCCCAAAATAGCTGTGTCTGCCCCATCCCAGGCAGCGTTCAAGGCCAGGTTGGAAGTGGCTTTGAGCAACATAGTCTAGTGGAAGATGTCCCTGCCCATGGCAGGGGGGGTGGAACTAGATGACCTTAAGGTCCTTTCCAACCATAACCATTCTGTGAGTCTGTGATTCTATGATTCCTTCCAAGAGTCACAGTTTCATTCCTTGCTGAAGGTCACAAATTTTGGCTCTACAGCTCATTGACCTAGTCAGGAAGAGACTTAAAAACAAATCAGAAGCAGTACTGAGCAGTCAGTGTATCCCTGAGCATCTGTATAGGAGGGAAAGTTTCTTAAAAATTAATTTCCCTTGTCTCTAAGAAGCTTTCTCTCTGATTCATGTGGGTCAAAAAAGGTCCTTTCATGAAAACAATTTAGAAAATTCAAAGGTAATCCAATTCTAGGCTCTCTGCCATCCAGGTGCTTTACCCAGCAGGAAAAAAACCATCTCCTTAATCCTTTTTTGTTTTTATAATTACTTGTTTTTCTGCTTCCCAGCAGTTCTTCTGTTCAGTGCAAAAGTTACCATATCCAATTGCATATATTTGTCCTTGCCTTTAAAATCTTCACATCTCCTCAGTTGTCTATTAACACAAGATTAATCACTTGACTAATCTCAGATTTTTTTTCTCATCTTGCATGGTGACAGCCATCAGCCATTTAGTGGTATGTTCTTAGATATTTGTGCAGTCAATGTATACAGTGGGTAAGCCAGAGAGAAAGTGAAAACATTAAATATCACATTAGGCATGGTAAATGCTGTGGCATTTTGGAGACCAGCTTCCACATGTGATCATCTGATACCTTCTGATCTTCATTGCTGTGTATTTCATTTTTATGTAACAGAGGCTGACAGGAAGGGCACTTCTTGGCAGTTAATGATCACTGTCATTGACCCAGCCAATCCATCAGTAACTGGAAATATCTGACCTTTATGTCTTCCTTCCTTTGATGACTCTCTTTAACTGTGTATTTTTTTAACCTTTTTCATTGGATCTAGACCAATTTGCTTTGATATTAATGCAATGTGCCATACTACAATTAAGAGGGTTTTTTTTCCCCCAGACTGTTCCTGGCAGTTACTGTAACCAAAAGGAAACAACCAAAAGGAAGTAAGATTTAACTCTGAAATCTCTATCATATTTATATCATCTTCTAATGGTTTCTCTTTCACTCTCTTCCTTTACTGGAGCTGCTATCATTTTGTACTGTCCACAGCATCTAACCTTCAGAGTTCAGTTCAGAAAAACTCCTGAATTTGTCAATAATTGTTTGCTTAAGGTCTGCTATGATGTGGGTGTTTTAATTTAGGAGATTTAAAGGTGTCCAAAAATGGCTTTCTCTGACAAAAAAAAAAAAACACAACAAAAAAAAAAAAAAGAACCCAACCACAAAAAGAACAAATGCTGATTGATGAATCCTGTATCCTTTCATCAGGTAGAGGTTATTAACAAAATTCTAGTGTTCAGATTACTTGAGTTTTCTTTCTTAAAGCCATTATGATTTCAGATGTTGGCATGAGCAGAAATTGATTTACTAAAATGCATCATATAGTCATGCTCATAAAAGAACTGCTTTTAAATCCATTTTTTTTAACAGTTGCATTTATTAGAGTAAATATTCACTTCTGGTCAGGGAGAAATGTTCTGATTTTTTTTAGGCACATATAAATACAAAAAAAATGGAATCTCAAATTTATGAAGTGTGTTATCACCTAACTATTTTCTTAAAAATCATATCTGTATGTACAGATCAGTATAGTGCTGAAAACTATGCTTAAGTTGGTAGCCCTCACCACTGAAGCACAGAGTTCAAGTCAAGCATGGGTGTTACTTCTCCAGGCTGCCAGAGCCTTAAGAGCGACAGCTTTAGTCCCCGTGACAGAAGCTTGGAAACACATTAGATAATGCAGTCAAGCTCAGCAGACACAGGGCAAGTTTAACTCAGTGACCAATTCATTTCCGTGGTTATATTTTGTTTTTCTGTCTGGTTAAGCCTGTAATACTATTTCATATATAGATAACACACAGTGCAATCCACAAGTAAAAGTGGTCCAGTCCAAGGGCATGGCAACAGACCTTTGGGAAATGAGAAGCAGCACAAGTACAATGATTTTAATGGTCAGCAGCTTCTGGTATTCCAATTAACAAAGCGCCTCTAGCTGAAAAGATGCAGAAGGTTAATGTTTGTTAACATATTCTGGTCTTCTTTTGTCGAAAAAGAGAGCTATCTTTCCCATCATGAAATCTCTGGGATTTGACTCAATCATTTCAGAAAAGGTTAGAGTTGTTATGAACTGTATCTTTAAGCGTTAAAGTTTATTATATTTTCATCTTATTTTCTGTTGTTGGCATTAGAGATCTGACTATCTATGGTATTTGTTTCTGGGCCAGTACATTTTTCCAGCTTTCTGGTAAGTCAAGGCTTCCTTGAGCACCGTATCAAAATTTTGGATGTATTTTACATCTAGACACAAACAATTGTCCAGGTATAGTAACACTAACTACTGTGCACACACAAAACCAGAACAGGAGTGAGATACATATTCATGTATATGAAACCACATTTTTTTTAATGAATTAGGCAATAGTATGCTACCTAATTTGTTCAAGAGTCTTGTTTTTCTTAACACTAACATTGGCTTTTTTTTGTTTGTTTCTTTTCTTTTTTTCTACCTTGTAAGTTTTCTATAAATTAAACTGCTTTTTTTTTCTTTTTTTTTTTTTTACCTCACACTTATCCAGCTGCCTGAGATTCTCCTGAACTGCTCACATTTAGACGGTGGTCATTGTCACTGTCTGTTATATGGATGACAAAAGCAAATAAACTGCTCTCACAGTTGTATTAATGCAGTACGCACTTCTATTTTATTGTCCAAGAAAGATATTCATTAATACTTGTACTCTATCAATATCATTTTCTTTAATAAATCTGTACTGCAGGCTGTAAATCAGTACATTTAGAAAAAGAGAATTAAAATATATGGGGCAAATAAATATTATAATAGGCCTGCTTACACTCATATCTCAATGCTGAAGTTATGCCTACTTTCTGAAAAAGCCAGGCTTCCTCAGTAGTAACTCAGTTTAGAGAAGGAGACCACAGCATTTTTAGAGAGGGAGAAGATGTATAACTGAAAACAAGGACTTGCTAGGGGAGGATCAGAGCTGAGATATACAGCTATCATTCTCTAAAGAATATCATATATATACAGATATCATTCTCTAAAGAATGATAACACAGTAAACCAAAACCAATTGAAATTTACTGGAATTAAAAGTGGTGCATGAGAGGACTGCGTGGCTAGGAAACTCTTCCTCATATCCATTCTAAACTTCCCCTGTTTAAGTTTGAACCCATTACTCCTTGTCCTCTCACTACAATCTCTAATGAAGAGTCCGTCCCCAGCATCCCTATAGGCCCCCTTCAGATACTGGAAGGCTGCTATGAGGTCTCCACGCAGCCTTCTCTTCTC
>JANRGW010034995.1:0-25876 GCA_024733675.1 Psilopsiagon aymara
GGGAAGAGAGCAAGCCCCCACTCTCAGCTGGAATGAAAATCATGTGAGGGGAGGCTGCTTAGAAAGAGAAGGAAGGTTGCTCCAGCGTGCACCATGGAAGGCTTGGGACCTTTCAGATTTCCCCATCTGGAAGCAAAGTTGAAGCTGCTGTAAGATAAATATATATATAAATGAGTATTTTGAAGTTTTTGTTCCTTGGTCTTAAAACAAAACCAGCCCCAAACACCTGCAAAAAATATTACTGTGTATGACTGTCTAGTATAAGGAGAGTAACCAATCTTGTGAAGTTGAAATTCTAACAGTCTAAAGCTCCCCAAAAATACCAAGTGCCTTAGTGGGAATGGAAAGGGATATCATGTGAGGAAAGAATATTATGAAACTACCATGAAAACAGGCAGGGAGTTCAGAAGGCAAACAGCTGAATGGAACAGTTTTATCTTTTCTCCTTTTTTTTTTTTTTCAATATATTCTGTCTGTCCCGCTTTGTTTAGCACAAAGGTTTTTCGGGCGAGTCTTATTGATCTGTTACATCCCCCAACATGGCAGAGCCCTGACTAATGATCAAGGGTTTAAGACAAAGAGCAGCAGCTCCTGAACCTGAAGACTTGCAAATTGTACAGAGTGAAGCTGACTCTTGGACTCCTACTCCAGTTCCTTTAACAAACTCTTGCTTACACAGATGATTGGTATATCTGGAAAGATGTTACACTACAAACACCTCACCTCCCTGTCCTGGCTGCAGAAGCATCCGAGTACATCACATGCAATAGATTAATGAATTTATCCTTACAAGCATTCTGGCAACATCACTTTCATTTTAGAGGAAATTGAGGCACAGAGAAAGTTGCTGGTGTAGCATTTCAAGAGATCACTTCTGGCCAGATTCTCAAGTGTCTTCCCATCATGATGGGAGCTAGTTGGAGAGCTTGGTTCCCATCTGGGCACCTTAATGAGAACCAGATTTCCATGACTCCTCAGCACCCAGTAGTGCTCTCAATGGCACTAGCAGCCAAATTTTCGGAAAAGTGCCTTTGACCATCTGGTCACTGCCTCAGGAGAAGCAGAGAGCTTTTGAAAAATCTGATCCTGTTTGTGGGTGCTGAGCACTTTTCAAAATTCTTAAGTGACCTGGCCAAGGATGCAGACCAAAATCTGAGCAGAACCCACTTTGCCTAATCCCTAGGCCAGTGATTTAACCACAGGCATATCCTTCCATCTTCAGCAAAGAAAGAACAGACACTAGTTGGGTCAGGAATCAAGACGCAAATAACTGCCAGTACCCCTGCCTGCCAAGAAAAATGCCCGGATGCTTGTGGGCAAACCAGACAGCCACACTTTGGTACTTTCCTGAGAAAGGATTATTTCTCATAGCAGTGCCAGAGTCTGGTAACCTGGATTATGCTCTTTCCAGATGTACCTATTTCTTTCTGGGCTAAAACTCTTGTGAAAATGCCCTCACACAGGCACACCCTCCACACTTTTCAGAAAAAAACAGCAGCTATCCAAACACTGTACTGTCTCCATTATCCTTAGAGAGCCAGGCATGCTCAGGCAAGACAAGGCTATTTTGTGTAACGATTAAGCAGCAGTGGTCACGTCAGTGAAGATTCTTGTTTTAATTGAATATTTCATTCATTTCTGAACATAAGCAACCACTTAGCTGCAGTTGTGCTAGATGC
Organism: Psilopsiagon aymara; assembly: GCA_024733675.1. NCBI lineage: Eukaryota > Metazoa > Chordata > Aves > Psittaciformes > Psittacidae > Psilopsiagon > Psilopsiagon aymara. The sequence continues at coordinate 1,680 of JANRGW010034995.1, forward strand.
AGAGGAGGAAACACATGCTATTCTTGGCTGTACTTCACCTCTGTGGGAAGCAGCAGCCTCCTTGCAGCAGTCTCTGTAGGCGGCATTATTTAGCTCATTTAGAGATTGTCCTAAAGCTCAAGTAAGGACCTGCCTCTGGATTCTGAGTAATTCAAAGTACTCGAATGTGTGCAAGACCCCCAAACCCAGGCTGGATCCTGTATTTTGTGCTCTGTTTGTGTGAGCTCTATTTGCAAACAACAGTTTGCACAGCCGTGAGCTCAAGGCTAGCTTAGAAATTACTCTCCAGGCTGACCATATCTTCAACTGCCACTCGAGATGCTGACCTCTGTGTTGCTCATCATCAACTTGTCAGACTATCACAGGACTCCAACTTGGAATCCAGTTTTCATTAAATGATCTCTGTCTTACCTCTGTCGCCAGCTTTCTCTCCACCTCCTGAGTTAGTATCTGACCAGTCTGGTAATGGGAAGATAAGGCACCCAGTCGCTAGTGTGCTGTAAGGAACCATGGATATCACGTGATAACTACAGAATAAAAATGTTTACAGAAAAACAGTTTTGTAAAACATCTCAGACTAATCTATTGCTGAGTGTTTAGCTCAAGCTATATAAGCCAAAAAATGCAGCTGTATCTTTTCTAGCTACAGCTAGAAACAGCTAAGTGCACTTTGACTAGGGGAGGGGAGGTGAGGAGGGGAGGAGATACTCTTCAAACAGTGGTTTACACCTAGAAGTAAGTGTGAAATCTGTTTTCTGCTTTGTTAGATCTATACCTGTAGTAACACAAGGCAAGTGGTGTCTGTGGTTTGTGCTTCAATAATTGAATGACAGTGCTTTCACTTGATTCTGACATCTGGTGCAGTAATTCTTGCAGTAACAGCTTTAGTCAGAAGCTGAATTTCAGAGCAGTGGTCCTGTCAAATATTACAGCCTCAGCTTTAAAACAGAAAAACTGAGGCAGAAAGGGATGAGATCATGCAGCTCATTTGTTCGGATAGTTAATTGCACATACTTTAATGTTTCTTGTGGACTAAAAAGTAATAGAGAATATCGCTGATGGAACTTGGATCATGATTAATGATTTTGTACGCCTCCATGTTTTGTCAGCAAATTTTTAACTACAACTTATCACTTTTTCCATCCTGCAGATTTTTGTTTATTTATTTTTAATTCTCTTGTCCTGTCCTTGGAAGAAGACAAGGCATTTGTATGAAAAAGCTAGGGATGGCTGAGGGCCCAAATCAGAAAGTCTGTCTTGGGTGTCACCTCCTCTGAACTCGAGGTCTTCATCTGCAGAGTAGCAAGGTGATCAGGACACAGCCTGCTGGTAAAGGACCAGGAGATGTGGCACTGAAGTAGACATATCAGAAGTGGCACATGGAAGAGTCTAGCATGCTCAACAGTCCAGCCTGATGTGCCTTTGAAGCAGAGCTAATGGGCATTCCAGAGCTGGCAGAAAAGGGTGTAGACATTATCAAAGGATGATATGCAAAAGATCAACTCTTCTATACAACTGGCGTAGTCTGGATCCAAGGTCTTCTATTGTGGGGCTGTTGCATTTTCCTTCTAGGCCTAGATACCCTAACACTAATTTTTCTTCCAGGTCTTAAGTGTAGTTTAGGACTTATGTCTTTGGTATTAATGAGATAGCACAGAGACTTAAAGGTGGGATACTCAACTCCCGGTAATCAGTCTCATTATGAGATACTGTTACTCTGGTAAGGTTATGTTTCTGTCTAATTTTGTCTAGAAATGCACTCCTAGAAAGGAGAGGTGTTTCTTTTTACAACTAATATTTGTATTTCTGCCAAAGAGCTGTAGCTTTGAATCAGCATATTCTGAGAGCAAGCTTTGCTTAGAAATTACTGCTTATTTCTTTGGGAAATAATTGGAATCGCTTATTAATTATAAAGACTTAGAAGAGGGGGAGGGGAGGGAAAAAATAATCCACGTTCAGGAGAGTCGGCATTTCCCAAATCATTCTTCTCTTTGTGCCCATGAAAATGGCCACTTAAAATCACTGCCTACTGACATAGGTCTTATAAGAACTTGGGTATCATTCTTAACCCAGACAAGCGTTAGAGAAAACAGTACTTCTGGAAACTACGCAATTCAGTCTCCCTAAACAGAGAAGTTTTATGATCTTTACAGATTCACCAATGACAAAGCAAAACACCTTTCAAGCCCGACTGAATTCACACAGCTAAATAAATCACTTTTTAAGTGTTTAAATGTCACTGTGAAAGTGAAGAGATGAAATGTGCTGTATATCATCTCTAAAAAACCAAAAGCAGTTATATTATAAATAAACAGAGTTTGCTTGGTATTAGGGACATAGGAAATTCCATTCAAGAACAGACAAATGGCACATCTTGTCTGGTATCCTGAATCTGGCACAGGCCTATAACAGATGCTTAAAATACTTGGCTCTCTTGGTCTCCCCTGTTCCACCTACCACCGATGTTATAAATCACAGTTTTCCTAACCTCTGGTGAGAGTCACTTTTCTGCTTGCTTGTATAATGTGGGAGGTGGAAGTACAGGCCAGGGGAATACATATTTGCCCTATGTGATACTTATTACAGTGGCTGGTACTGAATTTGCTTGAACTGTGGTTCTGGCTGTTTGAGAACATATATGGAATTACTGACTATATTGCCTATGTCGGCTGTGTAGCCTAGGACTATGCTTAGCTCCAGAGAAAGGAAGGAGCAAACCCCTTCTTACCCTCATTTGAACGTAGCCAGCAAGTCTGCCTACCACTAGCCTATTATTAATCAGCTGCCTTCCTAATTGTTCCTTACTACTCAACAGCATAACATACCCTGGTATGGATTTCTTAGTACTTCTATGTGCATGATGAATGAAAATAAAATGAGTTTATCATTTATCAAGCAGAGTTCACTTTCGTCCTTATCAAAAGATGTTATCAAAACATGCTTCACCTACACAGCAAGTCACTTCCCACAGACCATGTCTCTTTATTTTTTTACAGTCTCATTCATAACAGACATTAAATTCAATGGCACAACTGTTAAGGGCCTCTAAAACACACAAACAAATATCCAAACCTTTCCATTTGGAAAGGTAAAGTATAATTACATTACACCTTCTCTGTGTTCCCTTGTGAAATATAACAACATTTTAAAAAGGCTAGAGAAAACCTGACTACAGGCAACTACCATATAAGGTCCTATTACATGGCATCTTACAGGAACAACAGAAAGAAAGGCAGCCATAGAAATTATGATACCTCATGTCTAAACTATAATTTTAAAATTTTGATTTTCAAGGAAAAAAAATTGTGTCACTCAGTTTAAGTATATCATCTCTACAGTTGCTGAGCACTGCTCTTGGAGAATGACCTAATACATCTTTACATATTAATAAGGGAAAACTGAATCCTGATGGTGTGCCTAGGCTATTGGAATATAGTTGCAGATGTCAGCTTTCTCCATTCTCAAGATTTTTTTGATTTTGGTTCCATCCTACTGAATATAATATTCAAAGGTCTGAATCCCGTTGTACAAAAGGAACCACTCTCAGAATATCAGTCTTATTTCAGTCAGGAACAGAAGTAGAGGTTTTTCAGGGCAGACAAATGAGTCAGCCACTTGTTCCAAATAAATGGAAATTGTGTTCCAAGTTTCCTAGACAGCTTTAAAAACTACACAGAGCAATTCAGCTGCTTAATATATTGTGTTCTACACCTCACATTTAAGAGGACACAGAATCACATGCTTTTTATTCCAGATACAAGTTGTTGTACACAGCAGTCCAAAACCATCTCATTATGTCTCTGTCCTTGACATGCATGCTACTCATCTTGCTTGTGCCATTCACAAGGACAAAAGCAGCACTCTCCAGAATAAAGAGCAGCAGCTGAGCTTCCCAGACTGCCACTAGTATCCTAAATAATACTGCCTGAATGTCTGATTGCATTTGCCCTTTTGTATAGCGAGGATGCTAATATTTTGCTTTCTGAGGAGAAATGTTGTAAACCTTAATTAATATATCAGTGACAAAAAAAGGCACAAGTTTCAAGTTTAACAGTACAGTAAAATATAACATCTATACAGATGAACAACTAAAAATAGATATATTAAACTATCAAAATAATTTCTTTACTGCACACCTTGCCTTAACAAGAAACATAACTCCTTCCTCCCTCAGGAAAGCTGAATACACTGACTCATGTCTCTGTTTAAGTGTCATGGTAAATTTGCTCTTTTATAACATGTAGTAGTTTAGCTTTGAACTTTTGATTTTTGGAAAAGGCAGAGTGGAAAAATGTTTTCATGGGAGAAGAGTGCACATTCCAGAGCTGCCGACTGTTACTCGTTAAGGGGGAGGGGAAGGAGGGGAGAACAGGACAACTTAGGTTTTAGGCTTTGGTTGATGCAACTTGTTTGTGTGATATTTTGTGATCAACCAAAGAGTTTACATTGTACAGTGAAATATTTGAATTCTCTCTCATTTTTTCCAGTTTTTGCGTGTTCAAAACTCTCAACAAGCTTGAAACGGAGGAGAGAAAAATTAGCCTAGTGTGAATAGAAATAGTGATCCCTTGTAATATAAAGTAGTCCAAAGAGAAAATAACTCAGTTTACTGTAAATTACAGAGCTATGCAGACAATGTTACTCATAAAAATAAACCAGAACAAAATGTGATCCCTTCCTGATGTCTTTGCAACCTAAGCAATGGTCTTAAACACAATTTTCCTGCACTGTTTCATGTTTAGTTAATGTATTAACATTTGGTTATGTAAAAAAAAAAAAAAAATAGGATAATAAAGTAAACTTTATGTAGCTAATTTATTCAAGTAAAGTGAAAAATATTTCTCTGCTGTGCTGAATATTTTGCAGAATATTAACACACATGCTTTTTTCCTTTCTCTTCCTACAAAGAGAAGAAAACACATACTGTCAGAACCCATTTGATACTCAGCACTGTTACGATCTCTTCATTACTGGATGTTGAGTTTGGATATCAGAACTGGTACAGTGAAGTACTCTCCTATTAAGCTGAGGTAATTTTCTTCATACAGTTGAATTGTTTAAAGCATTACAAAAGATGCCCTTCCACTCCCCTATTCCAATAAAAACATTTCTGGGCAGAACATTATATCTTGCAATATAGAGTCATTTGATGTGCAAGACATGAGAACTGATGCTTTTGTTAACAGGCAGAGAGATTCATGTCCCATTCATTACTATAAATTTAGCAAGAACACATTATTTAAGATAACCACACTTCACTAGGTTTGGAAAGCACTCGTAAGTGTCAGCTCCTTTCCCTTCATAGTGGGAATAGTGACATGATAGATGCAACATTCTGGATTCATGGTCTATGAAAAGACAACCATTATAGATATGTCAGAGATTGCATTCTTGGCTGCATTGGCATTAAGAGCTAAAGTCTTTGAGGACAAGAGAGTATAATTAATGAAAAAGTCTAATGCTGAAACAATGCAAATTAACAAGTCTTTCAATGTTTCGTTTCCTGGGGAAAATTGGCATTGAAAAGGATCCATTATGTCAAAAATTTTAACTTAGAAAGTCTAGAAACTACATGAAAATACCAACCCCAAGCCCAAGATGAGGAGTGAACTCCATCCACAAAGCCAGAAGATGTCAGGGTATTATTCTGAGAGAGAGAATTTGACGAGGACACCAACCGCTTTTCAGACACATTGAGATAAGTTTCTACTTAGTGGGATGGGTTATTTCATAAATAGTATCCACTCAGCATGAAAAACTGCATTTATGAAAGCCTACCAGTCACAAATTAATAGGGTTCATGTTTTCCCTCAAGAGCAGAGCTGCACATAGTGCAGGCCTAATGTAGCCCCATTATCTTAAGAATGCAGATGGGAAGACAGTCACTTGCAGAATTGTATGCAAAAGAAAAAAAAGAACGTCAGTGGCTCTGAGGCTGGCCACTGCCTGTAAGGATGCAGAGATTCAATCAAGTTAAGAACTAAGGTACATAGAAAACATTTTAAGAAGGTTTTCTACCATCGCCAAGTTTTAATGCATCCCCACCTTTGCTAGTTATATCAGTAGTTAAGGTACTGTCAGTTTTCTGTCCATTGCTCTAATAGAAGTGCACACCTTTCACAGTATATTAACATTCCTTTTCCCCCAATATAAAAAAAAAAAAAGGTTCTAGACATACACACCGATACAGCTGAAACAGAAAACCTCAGTTAGTGTAAAGAATTAATTGCTTTAGATAAAAGATTTAAGTGGGTTACCATATACTCACCATTGCAGAGAATAAAGAATATAGAGATAGGTGCACCAGGAGATCAGCTAGAGGATAGCTACATTTTAGTATTATATATAATAAGGCTGCCTCAGACTTCACATTTGCTTTCAAAGTAATGGAATTCTCTTACAAGACAATAACCAACATTGCACATAATTCTTTGAAGTCATTTAAAGCGTGCCTGTTAAACAAACATTACTCTGATTTTTTTTTCCCATGGATTTGTAACATTTCCTGTATACTTTCAGCAATTTTTGTCCTATCTGTCTCCTAAACTATCATATGAACCACTGAGAAATTGCTTGCCTAAAACCAGAACCCTGTTTTTAATACTTTCCTGTTATTAATATTCCTCGAGTTACATTTCGTCTTCCAATGAAGGTTTGCTGCAGCAGTTTCTCTTTTGATGCAAGTCAACTGTATGGTACTTTGGATTTCAGCTAGAATGCACAGTATATCATATGAACAGTAAAAAACAATAGCTCAATTTTCCCAAAGTAGGTTAAATCATGAGTTTCAAGGATAATCAAAACCATATTTTTACTAGAAAGCAGAGCCAATAAGTCATTGAAGCTATATAAAAATACAGTCATACCAACATTGCACTTCAGTATAAAAAGAACCTTGCACCCAGGAACACAAAAATTGTTGCTGTGGAATATTAAATAATTTTAGATCAAATAAATGGGAGAACACACTGATCTTTGCATGAGAAGGGCATTGTAAAAGGGATCCCAGTAAAACAAGCAGAATCTTCAGACTTTTATAAACATTTTATGACTTTCTTAGCAGACATTAGAAAACTTGAAGGACTTTGAACAGAGCAGTTATTATTTACAGGAGAAGTATATACTGGTTATATTCTTTAAGTGAAACTTCTGCATGATTCCTTATACAAATACAGGCAAGTGTACAAGTGCATATTATGTTTTTAGCAGTCTGTTAGTAAATATTTTGGACCATCCTTCAGTGATGACAATAGATTGGTCCCACTCAATTTGGTATTTTATATCAGCAAGTTATGCTACCTGTGAGAATACTTTTCTTTTAATAGCTTTCTTTTGACTACTAACTACAAAGGCCAGTTTATCAATGAGTGGAAGTTATCTGACCAGCAGCCAATGTAGAACACAGGGTCAGTAGCAATGATTAATAGAATTTTTACAGTTTGTTGTGAGGTTGGTTTCTTTTAATGCTCACAGCCCATATAGGAACAAAACTTATTTCCCATACTATGGAATGGAAATACCGCTCACCCCTTTGTAGAATATAAAGCTGAGATATTAAATTGATTTAGTCAAAACTAAATACTGTCCTCCTCTCAGAAAGGTAGCACTATGCAGTCCAGCCAAATTGTGTGTACCTGAAAAAAGAAGAATTTGGTAATCTATAGCTGAAATCACTCCTTTTTTTAAGTTATTCTAACTAAAGTGTAGGCACAGCTAAACTGAATGATTTCACCATGCTGAGTTATTTCCCACGTTCTTTTATTACTCCAGCAATGTCAAAAAATGAAGGAACTGGGGAGTCATATGATCCATAGAAAAGAGAATATTGTGGTTTCTAAGAAAAATATTTATTACCAAGCAAGCTATTTTGATTTATTAAATGAGAGCTTCCCATCATAGTGTTGTTTTTGTTACGGTGCTTAAAGCCACAATGGGTGTGTAATGCCAGCACTTTATTTGTTTAAAGCCATCCGCTAGTGTTTTTCTTAATAGAAATATCAGTTCACAACATTGCCAGGTTCATAGAAGCTCATCCAGGCACAAACTCTTTAAAAATTATTTTTTTCCTGGAGTGTCTATTCAGCCAGTGCAGGCAGTGTCTCACTGCTGGTCTTCTACATTAGATTTATAGGATATTATAATTAACAGCAGGTGATGGGCAGCACTACATGCACAGCAAGTGAAGTGAAAAGACTGGCAACTCGAGAGCCACTTTTGAATCATCAGAACTTTTCCCTGGATTAACTCAGTAGTAACCCTGGTAGATTTTCTGGCAATTGTTCATTGGGGTTTTTTGTTTTGTTTTGCATGGTCTACTTTGTTTTTTTTTGTTGGTTTTGTTGGGGTTTTTTTCCTCACTACCAACACCCTGCTTTCTTCTTTCTCAGGTCAAAGATTAGGGGCCATCTGTCTGCTTTTACAGTTATGTAGCTATGTTCACCTATCTACAAAAGGAGACAAATCATGCCTAGTCACAGAGGACTTCTTGGAGGATTACAGACAAGTGCACACACAAAATTTTTAAGTTATGTAGTTTTTTAAGAGATGCTTGTGTCTACATTATTCCAGCTGTCTCAAACTCTCATTCTGTACTAATAAACCAAAGGAAGAGGTTCAAAACGTGCCCAGCCTTCACATCAGTTTTGAGAAATACTGTTCTTCAGCTTAGGACTGAAAAGGAGGAAGACACTGAAAAACATCAATCAGCAAAATAAAAATATGTTCCAAATGAGTTTTCATTTGCATAGTCAAACTAATACCATTCTTTGTATCGTTTTCTTCTCTTAGGAGGCAAGGTATGTTGGGAAAGGCAATGATTTGTTCAACCTAAGTGAAGGACTTGTATCTGAAATCTACCGATAGATGAAAGTTTCATGAATCATTTGCAATGTATTAACCTCATGTGATCATGATACTCATGAGTTAATTGCAGGTCATAAGAGAATGATTATAACAAAGGAGTTTTGGATTTTTTTGCATGTTTTCCTAAAACCACGCCTTTGTTCTTGGTAATTGCCTCCATATCCTCATTGACATAAATACTTTAAATGTGTTAACTGGTAGGATGATGTAAATAGGAATATTCAAAAAAGAAAAAATGTTATTTGTACTATGGACAGGATTAGACATATTTTTTTACATTCCACACTCCTGCCAGTATGGTTCCCCACATTCCTCTAAAAATAATTGCAATACATGAAATTAATTTTTGTTAAAGCTTCCCCACCCAGAATGCACTTGAATCAGTAACCTTCAAGTTCTTAGAATTATGATATTACAGAGCAATGACTATTATTTTAGCTTTATGTTTCCAGGCTGCCAACAAGAACACAAGAACACATTGGGGCTTAAAGTTTGAGTTCTTTACAATATAGTGAGCTAACATTCTCATATAACTCTTTTTACATTGACTGTGGAAAAACATGTTCATTTTTTCCTGAGCTTATGGGATCACTGTAGGTATAGACTGGATATTGGTACTAGAGATCTTACACTGTGAGCACACATAGGCTTGCATATGTGCTCACATACGTGCACTTACATAATGGAAAGTGATCAGTTTTAATGCTTGTTCATTGCTTGTGATTGTACAATTGGACTACTTGTCTCAAATGTATCAGTGAACACCAAGTTGTACGTTTACTCTGCACAACCAGAAACAGTACTTACTTTTTAGATAATAGTCTGTTAACTTCATTGTGAACTGGAGTCTCAACTGGTTACATGAAGCTGCTTCACTATGTAGTGGTGAATTTATCCTGCCAGTTGCAGTTTGTGCTTCATTAAAATTCACATAGCAGTACTTATCTATAGCTGAGACTCAAAGTTGCTCAAGGGAACACTTGTTGATCTGGGTAATTAATCAGAGGTGATGGGAAATTTTCCTTCATGTTCTTGCTGATCTCTAGGGCACCATCCAACTGTGAAATTTTGGCCTCACTGAAGTGGAAAGCAAGTTTCAGTAACAAGAATAGGCCAAGACATTTCTCACAAAGCGCTTCGTGATCTGGTGTCATCTGGCAAAGTTTCTCTGTGCAGTCTTTTTTCAGAGCTGGAGAAATAGTTCATTTCTGTTCAGTATTTCATATGCATATGATACATAAACAAGCCCCTTATATTGGTAATCTTATTGGTAAGGTTCAAGATTTCTTTGGAGTAAATACGTTCATAAAGGGTTTGAATCTGTAACTCAAAGTCTCTCAGCTAAGCGAACTTGAAATCACGTCTTCAATAGAAAACTAGTGGGTTTGCATGGGCATGGAGAAAATACATGATTGTCAAAATGCTTGGAGATTCAAGAGTCCTCAAGACTTCTACTTTGTAGAGAGGCTAGTCTTAAAGAAAATTTTATTTTTATTTAAAAAAGGAAACACTTTCCATCAGATGCTCAGATTTAGAGATCTGTTACTCAAAATAATAATAATTTTAAAACCCACAAACATTCATCTAGCAATATTTTATTTTTGTGGTGGTTACGCCTAGATTTTAAAATTTGTATATGTAGAAACCAACTGGAGATGTGTTTTTCTTATTGAAATGTTTCAGGATAGTTAATATAGATACTTTTGCTGCACAATAGTAGTAGGAATTTTAAAAAGACTGAACACATTTCCAAATCAGAAGAATCCCCCCCAACACAAAGCACAAAACAGAGCCAGTTTTCTTAGAAAAATTTTCATTGATTTAGATAAGTGTTAAACCTAGTTGAAACTGACTCAGCAATTTTATTTCAGGTATTCAACTGTTTCAGATGTGACTTTATTAATACTGAGCCTGAAAGATGAGTTAGCACTTATTTCGTTTATCATATTAGCTACTCATTAGTTTAGCCTAGAAACAATATTTTTACCTAGCTACATCTATTTAAAACAAAATTATGTTGAGGCAAAATATACAAGACAAATGAATAATGAAAAGTTACAGCATATAGAACAGCAGTTTACAGGCTAAATTTGAATTTGATTGATTTTTCATGGCCAGGTTGGATGGGGCCTTGGGCTACATGGTCTAGTGAGAGGTGTCCCTGCCTGTGGCAGGGGGTTTGAACTAGATGATATTAAAGGCCCTTTCTAACCCAAACCATTCTGTGATTTAAGTGTTTCTACAACACACAAAACTGCTGAACGTAGATATTGATGGACAGGTTTACACAATCTCACAAAGAAAGCTGCAAGCTTACTATTCCCTTTTTTGATTGACCCCCTGGCTCACAGTGAATTTGTTTCGATTAAGAACATACTGTGTTACTGCTGAATGCTCTTGTTTTGAGTGCATCATTGTAGTTTCACTGTAGCAGGAGCTAACTGAATGCTTATCTTCTCAAATAAATTCATAGCATCATGAATTGTAGCATGGACATTTCAAAAGGTTTATTTCTCATTGTTATGACTAACTCAAGTCCTCCATAATAGATTCACAAAAGCATTAGTAAGTTTACGAGTTTAGCAAAAGTAACTGGCTCTTAGCATTAATTTCAGCCTTGAAAGTCTATCATAAGAAGTCATTGTAATATCTTGGGTCTGAAAGAGAACCATTATTTACAGGTGGATACTTAGATGGATGTACTTTCTTAATAATATTTTTTCTAAATAAAAGTTAGTGCTAGTATTTTTTTTTAGATTGAGCTATCTTATTTACTGAATAATTTATAAAATAAAACATTCCTGGGGTCAAGTTACTACATGTACCAAGGCCTACATTTCAGTGCAGGCCTTGGATGCAGGTCTTGTACCCACATTATTCAGGCACATAAATTCCACTGAATACTTCCACTGAACAGGAGTCAGGCCACCCACTGTTTGGGTTAAGTCTGAGTACAAGTTTATTTGTGTGCTTCAATTCATGTTTCTGAAAACTTGCTGATGATATACTCCTTTACATTGGAGTTAGGATGATAAAGTGTTTGTGAAGTAATGACATGCTGAAAACTGCTTAGCAATACTCAGTGAACTCGACATTAGAGCTATATGAATCCTGTCATAAAGAACTTAAAATCTTGCTCCTCAGCTGTAGAAGACATTCACACTGCTTTACTGATCTGTTTATGTATCCTACACTGCTGATTCAAAGCAGCTACAGGTACCTCAGTCAGTGGAGTGACTGCAGTTAAAGTGAATCTTTTATGTAATACCTTTCACACTGGGGACAGAATTAAGTACCTGCTGATATTGCATCTTTGATTTGTCAAACTGAATCTTTTATTTATGCAGTTGTACACATGTGCATGTACACACGCTCATATATAAAAGTTTCTTTTTTGCGAATGGTGCTATAAAACATTTCAGGTAAAATCAAAAGTCATATAGAAACAATGCAAACTATGCTGTATTTGGACTGTAAGAATAAGGGGTAGGAAAGAGGAAGGCTCTTTGCACAAGTAAATTATCTTAAACCTTGTATGTGAATGGTACAATCAAAACCCATTAAATTTACAGTTCAGAAAAAAAACCACCTATGTTTCTGTTCCCTTGTTAAATGAATGGATACTAACAAGTCTGCTCAAGTCATAAGTGGTATATGCTTGCCTTTAGCAAACTCTCCTCACACTGACTCACATCCATAGATACTGGAGCACTTACCATTTTGTCAGGAAAAAAAGTCTGTGGTTGTGAGGGAATAAAGGAATTGATGACATAAAGGCTTTTCAGAGATTATTATCCAACCTTTACAGGTTTACTTGCAGAGAATTACTAATACCAGACCACTAGAAACTTACATATGACTGCTCCCAGAACTGCAGACATACGCTGGAGTAACCAGCTGCAACTATTCATCTTTGCCTGAGCTTAGCTCTACACTTAGGATATCACAATTCTGGAAAGTAACAGGTTACAGGAAAGGTCAGAATTTGTTAGGTACTGATGGATTAGAAGTAATAATTACTAATATCTATTTTAAAAGGAATTATTTCCAACTTACAATGTTTTAGAAATTGGAAAAATGTCAGCTAGAGAGATCTGAATCCTGCGTAGGCCTAGCCGAGTTAAAGATGGAAAATAATTAGATCATCCAGCCCACTTTCCTGCTAATGCAGTATTGTTCCCAACAGTACATTTTCTAGTGCATAGTTTTTGAAGTCCCTTGAGAAGGGAGATTCCAGTGTTTCTTTGAACACATCCTGGCACACTCTGTCAGGGAGGTTTTTTCTCCCTCCATTCAGTCAAGCATTTCTTGTCTTCTTATTTCCTCTTCCACTCAAGAATTATTCCTCTGGTTGGTGCCAGGGCCCTTCAGGAATCCAGAAGGGAAATTGCCAGCAGGAACAGATATTTCACATTATGGAAGTCTGTAGCAGACAGTTTTAGGAGAAAAATTGTAGTAGCCTCCTTTTATTTACAGTACTTTGTGTGCCAAAGGGAAAGAATGCATCTGAAAGTTGCTTAGCCACCTTCAAACAGTTTTAATATGATAATTCTCCAGTATGAACTTCAGGGAGAGTATCTGTTAAAACAGTGACTGTCCCAGATCAGGTTTGAAGGACTGCTGAAAGAATGTCCCGCAGTAACAAGAAGTTCACCATGTCGCTAGTGATTTGTCTCTTTTAATAAGTGGACATAAGAAAGAGGCTTGAAGAAAGAGTAGAAAAACAAACAGACATGTTTTTGACCCAGTGGTGACTGCATACAAAACTAACCATGTATGCTGTATGAATGTACTCAGGATGGTATCACATGTAGGTACAATATTCACATGCAACAATTACAGTCATGCTATAGATGCAGCAGCCCACAACAGCTCATTCCATACAGTTGTCTTACTGACAGAGCAGTTGTGCCTTTCAGTGTGCAAACTCAGCATCGTGAAATCCTTATGTGTGTTTGTGAAGAGATCCCTCTGCAGTTCCTAAAAAGCTGTGGCTTATAAAGAATCAATTAAGAAGAAGAAAAGCAGAACAAAGTCCTGTGAAATGCAAGGTGTTTGTCCTGAGCTACAGAAAACTGAATGATTGTCAATTAACAGCAATTTTTTTTTTTTTTTTTTTTTTTTTTTTTTTAAGTAGGAAAATACATACTTGTTACTTTTAAGAGTCAGAAAAGTCATTCAGAATATTTGGAACTGTTGAACACAGGGGCATTCACAAATCAGCAACGCTGAAATCATTGCTCACACCAGCACTCAGTACTTCGTGCTTTCAATCATGCAGTTCTGGTAAGGGGCAGGTAGAGGCCCATTGGGCACATCTGTGCTGCTACACTTGGCAGTAAATTTAGGCCTTCCTGAATTTTTTTATGCTAAACCATGGAAAGGCAGTGTTTGGGAAGCCACTGGAAAGCTTGTCCGATTTGAGTGGGCAAGTTTCATCCATGCTACAGGTGTTTCTGACAGCAAATGATAAGGTATCCTAAAGTAAGTTTCAGTCTACACCCTGACGGGCAGTCAAGTAAAGAACAACCACAGACTTTCAGAGAAGGTTATGTTTATGGATAGGATTGCAGTTTGGGCAAGCCTCCTGCTAGAGCTTGAGGTACCTTCAGGGTGAAGACAGCACAATAATACTGCAAGGTCTTTAAGATCTATGCAATATTCTCTATTTGCAATGCTTTGTCTAAAGTTTGAAAGAAAAAAAACCACAAAACTTTCTATTGAATCAACAGTCACAGCAGCTGGGAAAAAATAAGAAAAAGGAGTAATCTTTTCATTAGAGCTATGCATGTAAGTTAGCCTCTGTAATATTTCTATCAGTCACACGCACAGTCAATCAGAAAACTTGGTGAGAGAAGCACAATTCCCCCGCAAAGTCAGAAGAGAGAGAAATCAGGTTTGAGAGAATTTTTTCCTCTGTAAGCACCAGAACAGTTAGGTATTTCTTTTAGCTTGTGCAAGGTGCACAGAATTGGAAAGAGGAGGGTTTTTTGGCACTTGCATCACCTCCCCTCCCATCCACAACCCCCAAAAGCTTCTTTTCTCTGCATTCTAGACCTTTCTGCTCACAATATTCAAGTAACTCTCTGCTCATTTAGTTCATTATCAGAAAAAAAAGAAACAAAAGTCAGCCCCCCCGAAAAAAACCCAGATACCACACATCCCCAAAGACACTATCATCAGTTTGACAGGTATAAAACAGAGATGTGGGTGAGCAACATTGCTTAAAGCTTGATTTGCACCCTGGCACATCCAGAATAGATGGAACCTGTTTAATGAGCCAACCCATCACCACTTAGAACGGAAGGAACCCTTTCTTGAGGTACATTTCCTGTTTTCCTCTCATTATACTTTAGATTAGAGAGGGACTGAGCTTTCTTCTTAAATTGGGACAGATAATTTAACAGCCTACACTACTACTTTGATAAAAGCAGAAGGGGAAAAAAGCTTCCTAAGCTTCCCATGAATCAGGATATCAGGCATCTTAACATATACTTTGCAACAGCTTCCAAACTCACTGCTGGCACGGCCTTGAAACAGTCCAGTGAAGAGGATGAAATCAAGTAACTATAACAAACTGCACTTTTTATGTTGTTCCTGGAAATACTCACTGCAGAGCCAGATCACAAGCTGGTTCACTCCCTTTCCAGCCAGTAAAAGAATCTTTATTCACCAGCCAGAACATTTGCAAGGTGCTCACTTGTGAACAGCTTCAGGAGCTTCATGATTCTGTATTCACACACGTGCAGTCCACCTTCTTTAGTAAGCTTTGGGGATTTTACACTGAAAAGAGCAATTGAAAACCTCTGTGGCTTGACATAAACCATTTAAGCTTCAGTTGTTACTCCATGACATTTATTTCATAGCTGCTACCTCATCCCACCTCCTTTAGCTGCTCGACATCATGGGAACAAACTTCGTAGAAGTGCAGTTTGTGGCAAGCAAGAGAAGCTGTGAAAGCTGTCGAAAATTTCACTGTTATTTGTGCTGTCCATTGCAGCACCAGCTCAGCCCAAAGAGCTTTTTCAGATATTTTAGTAATGCTGCTAAAACCATTGCTCTAACAACTCGGAATACAGCAACACAAACCACTGTCTTTCTTTGGGTGTAAAATTATTTGTGACAGCACCTAACTGTGAGGAGCTGACAGCAATTTTTTATTGTGGAGGTCTTGGCCAAGTCCTCTAACAAAAAATATCCAGTGACTTTTTAACTCCCACACAAAGCAAATGTAGTATTATTTGCTAATAACACCTGGTCTCCCTCTTCTGTCAGACCTGACACTTAAGCTCTGCCAGCCACCAAATTGCAAAAATAAATACACAGTGCAACTACTGAGTACTGTTTCCACTTCTGCCCCACCCCCCATTCATGCTATCGAGACAGAGTTTCTCCAAAAGAGGAAAAAATACCCTACAGATTTTTAAGAGAGAAGGAAGACCTCAATTTTGTATCTATTTTCACTAATTTACCAAAGCTGATACAGAATGTAGTAATATTGTCCAATTATTTTGCCATGAGTGACGCAGTCTTTGCAGAATAAAGTTATTTCATGAGATACCAGTGTGTTTGGGTACGTGATGTTCAGACCCCCTCTTTGTGTTGTCCGTTTGACATGAACACTCACTTGAATGTTCATCAGGAGACATATTTATCGGGTACACTGCTTTCTTTTCTGTAAGAATATTTTGAGATGTCAGTTCTCTAAAAAGCATAACAAAATAAAAACATACAGAAGTGAACTCCACAGCTTTTCTCACACAACTAAGTTGTCATCTTTCTTTCCTTCCTTTTAAAATTATCTTGGATTTATCCCATGATTTCATGTCAGAGTTTTATAGGGGTCATCTATTGTGGAGATAGGACATATGGTTTCTTGAAGTAGGTTCCCACTTCCATGGTAAGGTCTAGTGAACATTTCAAATGAAGTGTTTCTCTTAAACTATGTATAAATTCATTTGTGATTATCCACATTTGCTTTATTTTTTTTTTTTTACGCTAAATCAGATTCTGCTTTTCTTATGAGCATCTAATGGGAAGTTTCCCATGCAGAAACACAGCTAAAGCAACAATGAGGCTTCATTATTTTGTGATTTATTTCCTGCAATTAATTCCTTAGCTGATTTATCAGATTTCTGACCAATTTCACAAGTCACTGGGCTTGCCAACATATTTTCGCTTTGAGTTGCTTCCTTGGGGAGGAGTAGGGATCTTCAAAAAGGAACAAGCTTGTCTATCTGCCTCCACTGATGAATGCAAAACAGAGCAGGAAACACTTCTAAGAGGCAACAAAAGGAGGATATGTAATTTCTGTGCACATGAACATCATCTTCCATGAAGGAGAATTTAATTCACTAAATTTTAGGAAATATTTCAAAACCAGTAAAACTTGACTCTTCAGTCACGGATCAGTACTTCTTTATGGCACTGTAGAATATAGAGCCCTTTAGCTCAGAGGCTGCTTTCTTATTATACATTTAAACTAAATCCTTTAGCCCTTCATAAGATGCCAGTGTACTTCACAAACCTGTCAATGTTACAATCCACCTTGAAAGTAAGGGCAAGTTTTTTTGCATTTTAAACAAAATAACCTGTTAGCAGATACTTGGGTAATTTCCTAATATACGTAGCAAAAAAATAGGACAGTGCAACTCCCACTTTGACAGAAAGAATTAGAGGGCTGGAACACCTCTCCTGTGAGGACTGAGAGAGCTGCGGTTGTTCACCCTAGTTCTTACCAAGGCCCATACTGATAGGGCCAAGAACTAATGGTTTTAAACTTTTGAAAGGATAGATTTAGTTTGGACACAAAGAAGAAAAGTTTATGGTATGCGTGGT
Source organism: Psilopsiagon aymara (assembly GCA_024733675.1). Taxonomy (NCBI): domain Eukaryota; kingdom Metazoa; phylum Chordata; class Aves; order Psittaciformes; family Psittacidae; genus Psilopsiagon; species Psilopsiagon aymara. Next base: position 19,380 of record JANRGW010034995.1, read on the forward strand.
GAGACACAGGAACAGTTTGCCCAGAGAAGTTGTAGATGCCCCATCACTGGATGTTTTCAAGATCAGGTTGGATGGGGCTTATACCAAACTGATCTAGTGAAAGATGTTCCTGCCCACACAGGGGGGCTGGACTAGATGATCTTTAAAGATTCCTTCCGACCCAAACCATTCTGTGATTCTGTGAAGCTCTCCCTGAGAGAAGGCAAACATCATCTTCATAATCTGATAGCGGCAGATTAGACAATGGTTTTCACATCATTTGTTGGGGCAACATTCAGTTTGCTACAGATACGAGCCTTCAAAAAGTGTTAGCATTTTTTTATTTCTACCCAGACTTCAGTTTGGTCTGCTCATAAACCAGATTGGTTTGTTGGCATCTGTAAGATCTTAAATTTATTAAAGGATAAATCTATGGTGAGTTTAAATGCTAACTCAATTAGGGTGCTTATGTGGGGCCTTTGCACAGTGTTTATTAGATGAAGTTTGAAGTAAAACCCAGACATGTTCTGTTTCTGTTTTGTCCCCACAAAGATTGCAGTACAGCTAGGAAACATACTTCAATGAGTCACATCTTGGAAAAGAAAATGATAAATGGCTAAAAATGCAATAATTGTAGGATATCAGGAAATAAACACCAACTGTAGTTGTTCTCACAATCACTTCTAGTGTTCTTCAGCTACCAGAAAGAGATAATCACTTCTCTTTATAACATTACATCCATTCCCAAGGCAAAAAGCAACAGAATTCATTCATGTTGCTGTTGTGTATTCTTATGAGTAAGGATACCAAAATTGAGACTCCAGAAAGACATTTGCCATCAAATGGGCTGATCAATAGCCCTTAACATTTTATCTCCAAGATCCTTGCAAACATAATTAATACCTACCACAGCTTTAATCCTGCAAGATAAATAGCATTACCCCAGCTTCCCCAGAAATCTGGGGAATTGAAGCTGGAATTGAAAGGGTCTAATTCCCTACAGCATATTCATGCTTATGGACTTACAGTAACAAAAGCAGAAAGGATAAGCACCACCAATTCTACTGGTATCATTGTACACCTACAGCATTTTTATTTGCCCAGATGTTATCATTACACTTTCATACATAAACACCATAAGGAGAAAAGGTTACAGTAAGTCATGAAATGCTATTTAGTTGTCAAAATTAAAGCCCTTGATGGGATCAAAATCTTTGTCTTGTGATTTTAGCTTTTTACTTCATCCCTACTTTTTGGCTGGGGTAAGAATGGTGTAGGAAGTCACAGTCCAATGCCTCTGTAAAGCATTGTAAGTAAGTTAGGTTCTGCAAGTAACTTACTGGCAGTGTTAGGTTCTGAATGTCTCTTGTTCCCCTAAATACATTCCCACAACTGGAAGATTTAGAGTTGTGAGAGAAGTTGAAGTCCTAAGAAACACTGCCTTTACTCATCACCTGTACACTCAAGGCAGTGGTTTCCTATCTCGTAGAGGTGGAATAAGAAACAGGACTAAAATGACCCTTACCTGAAACAACCTTTTAAAAGTATGTTAATAGAACAGCCATTTACTGCATCCATTGCATTCGTAAGCATATATTGTCATCTTTTTGAAGTCACTAGGAATTTATTTTGAAGCAGAAGCAAAGGGAAAGATATCCAACAAGTCATCTGATTTATTGCAGTAACCCTCATATATGCAGTGTTAAAGTGATCATATGGTTGGCTGCAGAAATGCTATGATTTTCAGTTCAGTGGAAAGGTCTAAAGGAATATGTGATCCACATATGCTTTTGTAATTACATCAATATGTTTAAGAAAAATAACTTTAAAAAATGTGCTAAATCACTGTATAGTATATGCAAGCTAAACCAAGAGCTTACTTTAGAGAGAAAAGTGAAATGATGTATCCTCCAGCCTAGATAGCAAAAATTCTGGCACCTCTAAGGACCTGGAATGCTTCTACATTTAGGTGTGATTCAAAACAGTATACATACATTTCCAACAGCAAGATCTGTAATTCCTCACCATCCTACCAAAAATGCTAAAGGAGTCTTAGTTCGTATTGCTACCTTGGCTGAGCCTGTGTGTTCACTGGTGCCAGATACCATTCCTAGTGTTTGCAGTCTTCTACACAGATTGCAGGACTTTTTATCCAAGAAGTCCCTAATGCTGCTGCAAACAATTTTATTCTTGAGAAGTACCACATGCAGGGCTTACCTTAATGTTTCTTGTGGAAAGCGGTGTTTATCTCAGTATTATGCTTCTTTGTTCATGCATCTCTTCCTCCCCCTCCCCAATTAACTTTTGGGCTTGCTGGGCAATTTGAAACTCTTCTTGAAAGAGGTCTAGACTCTAAGAGAAGATTAATACCCTTGCACAAGTTCCTGAAAATAAGTGTGGAAGCAGTGGGTAGAGACACAACTTGGCATCCTCACAGAGGGAAAAGCAAACAAGATTCATCTGCTAGTCATTCGGTTTGGCCTCAGGAAAGCAAAGAATGCAAATCCAGAAGAAATCAAAACTCATACGTTTTGCTGCTAACATAGCAACTTGGACAATCCAGTTGGTTTTTACAGTAAAGGAACCATTTAGGACCCTGCTCCTTCATTATTGATTGAGGTAGGAAGAGAGCCTCAGTGGAAATACAATGAGACAAGACAGTTTAAGAGCTTGCTCTTACTTACTTCTCCCACACCATATCTACCAAACATCAGTTTGTTGGGGGTTTTGTGTTTTGTTGTTGGATTTTTGAAGTGTCACAGGGCAGTTACAAGTTCCAGAATAACAGAATGTTACTCAGGGAATACCTGCTTTAAGAGGCTATCCCTCAAGGTCCTAGTTTAAACTAGTGATACTGAATAGCAATGGTAAGCACCTAATTCAGTTTTAGCGAGCACTCAACTCTGGGGTGATCTGAACAGGAAAAAGAACAAAATTATTTACATCACTTTTCATGGCCCTAACATCATGTAAAATCATGCCAGGATTCTTTTGCTGGCTAATTCAGACTAATGCTGTTGAGGCATCATCTAAAGGTAACTTTCATTAACAAAGCAGACATTTCTCCAGTTAGACTCTAGACTGAGCAAAGGAGAGGTGGGAAATGGAGTTAGGAATAGGCTTGTCTTAAGGGAAAAAACTCTAGGAATAGTCTAGTTTGAAAAAAAAAAAGCAGACAGGAATAGGAGTTCATATTTTATTTTGAAACTACCTTTTGCTAACATCATTGGCTCACAAATTGGATTAAGCTTTTAGCCACATGGACGTTACACTGGTTTTGAGCACGACAGAGGAATTCACCAGCTTCAGTCCACTACACCTAGTTTTAACTCTGTATTCTTTTACTTGAGGAAAGATGAGACCTATGACCTACAGCAATTTGTGTCCTATGGGGAAGGAGGAGTGTTCAAAGCTGCCTTAGTGATCAGAATTTCCCAAAGTTTTTCTAGGTCTATTACATTCTGTGTGAACTCTTTGACAAAGTAGGAATCCCATAAAAAAATCCTAGCTAGAAAAAGGTGAAAGTTTTCCTCCTTCACGCATACTAGATTATCTCCTACTGCCAACAAAGTGTTTGCAATCAGTCTGCAATCAGAATTTTAAGTAGTGTTCATCAGCATGTTCACTGTTTGTTCTTTCTGATAATTGGCTTTCAAAATATGACTTGTCTTTATGACATACGTTTGTTTCAAAGATAATTTCTTTTTGACTCAGTAATGGAACGCTTAGTCTCTCACTTGAAGGGCCAGAAGTTGTGCTTACAGGTTTAAAAGACTGCTTTTAGCTGGAACTGGCTACTATGAAGAAGACTTCCACTAAACACATTAGTTTTGTAGAACTTAAGCAAGGAAGACTAAAGACAGTCAAAGAATTCAGATTAAAAGTTCTGGGATGTCTGGGGTGTTTTTTCCATAGACTAGTGAACAGAATAGTGAAATACTAAGTTAGCTATGGCAGGGAGAAAAAACAAACCAACCTATTCAGAGAGACAGATGTATCAGGGTGGCTGAATAAAAAAAACTGGTTGTCATGTTAAGAATACCACTGAAAATGTCGTATCCAACATAAATACCACACTGCTGCTGTTATTCTGAAAAAGCCACGTTCCTGTCTAGCTTCACTTCCTATGAACTGTCTGCATCCAGCATCCTGCCTCAATGGCATGACAAACCCCACTGAAGTGATATGGGTAAATAGTAATTATCCAGATCCTCTTAATTATTTTTTTCTTCTTCAGTGCACATACTAGAACCTGGTCCTTCCACTGCTCACTCATCATTAGCAATGAGATTCAGCTAGTTTTCCATACATGAAGTCCTTTAAATATTGTCCTCATCATCACCACAGCAAATCAGGGACACATCTCACCTGGGTACATGTCCAAGATTAATATAAACATGTCTAATGTTAATATAGAATTTGTGGAAGCAGAGCAACCTGAAATTTTGTCTTTTTAAAAGCAGAATCAGTCCTTTCCACTGCTCATTGGATGTTCCTCCTGCACAACCTTCCATGTAGTAACACATTCTAATCTGCAGACAATCTAAAGCACTTTGGATTTGGAGTGAACCAGATGACAAGTAATTAGAACAAATGTCAGTCAGGGCTACACATATGCCACTGAAACAGTTGCTAATATCAACCGTTGTCCAACAAGATGACTGTGTACCATTTTACTTGAAAGAATGCATGAAGGAATCATTGCTCTGTTGCCAAAGACAGACTTGCAAAAAAAAGCATTGTACAGGTAGTAGAAACCTGAAAGTTTTATCATTAAATCTACTATATTTACTACTACTAAAATACTAGATTCTATGCTGGTTTTTTTTTTTTATTCCATTCTACTCATACATCTTGGGGATTAAGCAAAATGAGTTAGTGACAGAATGCCTTATAAAACAGTAAAACATTCTTTAAAACGTTAAAGTCCACAAATTTGGAAATAAACAAATAATTGCCAGAGAATTTAGGCAGACTGCAGAAAAAGATGAAGTGGTCTTCAGACTGTCATAAGCAGTATTGCCTCTTCCAGCAATACATACCTCTTATTTTAATATAATGTCAGAGTCCCTTCTGTCCAACCTTTGTGGTCTATGATCTAAACCAGATCCACCACAGGCATGTTTCAAAATTTTCAAACATTTGTATTAAGTCCTTATGCTTTCACTAACATACGAAAACCAACCACATAGCGCACAATTTAACACTTAGCCTTCAGGGAACACTCCTATTTACTTAGTGGAGCTTTGCTTAAGGTGAACAGTGAAGTACAGATACCTTTCACAATATACTCAAGTGCTTTCCCACCTGAGGTTATTGTCAGGTACACAATCTCAGTCCATACAGCAATATTAAGAGGATGAAAAACAAACACAGGGTACTGTGCCCTTTAACTCTTTAAAAACAGAAACATTACAGTTATGAACATTTTATTCTTCATCACAGTATCTGCTGTTATTAAACACAAATGAGAAAAGGAAGGAGGCAAGTGGCAGCAAATCAAGGTGTTTCAAAAGTCTTTAGTGCAACATGACTCTTCATGTTTTGTAAATCCGCCTCTGCAGCCTAGAAAACCATGAGAAACATCAAGTATATTACTTTGCCCAAAGGTTAGTAAGAGACCCTTCAGAGTAGGAGCACAAGCTACTTTTCTTCCCAAACCTGGCAAAAGACAGACACTGTAAGTAAGCACAACAGGTTTTAGCTCTCTGTGCCCTATCCTCTATCATCACCTGCTGAAGTAGCACGGGTAATGTTTGTGAAGTTTGCATGTCATAAGCATATTTACTAAATAAGATGTAGAATTCCAGTGTAATCCCCTGATTCCGGGAAATGGGGAGCTAAGCAACACCTTTGTAACATCTCTGCCTTCATTTTATTAGCAGGTACAAGGTGGGGGTGGAGGAAAGTCTATACATGTACGTGTGCACGGAACAGAGAACAGTAAAGTTGGTAATTAAATTCAGAAATGGTCAATGCTCTTGCTGACCCACCCCACTCCCTTTCTCTCTGCTCCCCCAAGGAAAAATAAACCCACAGACAAGAATCAACAAAGTCACAAAACTTTTTAGTAGGCTAAAGATACAGAAAAAGGGGGGGGGCGGGGGGGTAACTATCAACATTTAAAAAAAAACGAAAATAAATCCTGAGAGATTTGAAAACATTTTTAAACTCAAGCAAATAAATTTGTTTTTTTTCAGTCCCTTTTATTCATACACATATATGTCCCTACTAACCAAAGAGGTTCATTTCATAGGCACAGAGATACAATATATATTTCCAGTATTAAAAGAAAATCCTTCCTCAGTTAGTGGATTTTTCTTCCAAACTGTGGTATGGCAGAAAATGTTAGCAGCATGAATCTTTAGAACCATTTTTATGTATATGTGCACTTGTTATTACTTTTCCCCGGAAGAATTGCACTTAACAAATACAAACCCACTTTGAAAGCCTTAGGATTCTTTCTGGTTCAGAAATTCATATTTCTGTTCTCACTGCTTCCTTAGGAATGACCCGGG
>JANRGW010034996.1:0-13658 GCA_024733675.1 Psilopsiagon aymara
AGGCTGCTATGAGGTCTCCATGCAGCCTTCTCTTCTCCAGGCTGAACAGCCACAACTTTCTCATCCTGTCTTCATACGGGAGGTGCTCCAGTCCCCTGATAATCCTCGTGGCCCTCCCTTGGACTTGTTCCAACAGTTCCATGTCCTTTTTATGTTGAGGACACCAGAACCGCACACAATACTCCAAGTGGGATCTCGTGAGAGCAGAGAAGAGGGGCAGGATGACCTTCCTCGACCTGCTGGTCAGGCTCCTTTTGATGCAGCCCAGGATACAGTTGGCTTTCTGGGCTGCAAGCGCACACTGCCGTCTCATGTTCATTTTCTCATCAACCAACACCCCCAAGTCCTTCTCCACAGGGCTGCTCTGAATCTCTTCAATGCCCAACCTGTAACTGTGCCTAGGATTGATCCGACCCAGGTGTAGGACCTTGCACTTGTCATAGTTAAACTTCACCAGGTTGACATCTGCCCACCTCACAAGCGTGTCAAGGTCCCTCTGGATGGCATTCCTTCCCTCCAGCATATCAACCGAACCACCCAGCTGGGTGTCATCGGCAAACTTGCTGAGGGCGCACTCAATCCCACTGTCCATGTTATCAACAAAGATGTTGAACAAGACCAGTCCCAACACCGGTCCCTGAGGGACACCACTTGTTATTGGTCTCCAGCTGGACATTGAGCCATTAATCACATGCGGCCATCCAGCCAGTTCTTTATCCACCAAGTGGTCCACCTATCAAATTGATGTCCCTCCAACTTAGAGACAAGGATGCCATGTGAGACAGTGTCAAACACTTTGCACAAGTCCAGGTAGATGACATCAACTGCTCTACCCCTGTCTATCACGTGGAGATTCTTTACTAACAGCTATGGCACCTTCCTCAGCAGTTGTTTTGGTTATTGCTCCACTACCTCTTTACACAATTTTCTCTTTGATACTCACCAAATCCTTCCAACATCTGCTCAGCACTGGTAGTGCTTTCATGACCTGTTGCTATCAAGGCACCCAAGTGATATGGGGAAGTGGTTGCAAAAGCTACCTGCTCCTTTGGCTCCTTCCTTTGTGCAGAGGAGCTCTTGTCTGTAGTTTTCTTATGAAAAATTCTCAAAATCTAAAAGAGACTAAACATGTGCAACTTCGTTCACCCATGGAGCTGCACCTACACCATGAACCATATCCATGCATTCCTGAAACAGTCCAGTATTGCTGACAACTCAAGTGACGCTTCAGAGCTGGATTTAGCAAGGTCAGGCTAGCACAGGTGGTTTAAGGGAGACAGTTTCAACTTTTTAAAGTGTTTGGATTTGAAGTTCAAACATTTAATCTTTCAAATTAAGGGAAGATGAGAATTTATGGGAGTGTAGAGGGCCTGAGACCTTTATAAACTGAGTTGTCAAGAGTGACAGTTTCTTTACTGGGGGGGAGAAAAGGCAAGTTGCTGGAATGGTTAATTTTGGCCCCTGCCATTACAACACACCTTATTTCTAATTCACATGACATCCAAGTTCAGCTCCCAGGCAGTCATCTTGTCGTACATTGATTGGTGTAATAAACATTGCTATTACCAAATATTATTCCTACATGCTGTCATGAACTAAAGAACGGAGTCTGCAGAGCTCACAGGCTGTTCAAGTAGGCACTAGCAGCCTCTGTACAGCCTTCTGTCTTCTCCCCCATGGTTTTCTTCAGCACATGGGGGAGGTGAAGGACTACAAGGGTCTTGCAGAGGAGAAGCCATGGGGCTGGGCTGGTATGTGGTAGGGGATCATATTAGAACCTCAGGTCCCAACCCAGTGCATTCCTCCAGTACCAGGCAGACATCCTGCCTTTAGATGGCCCGCATTCACATTGCAGTTCAGAGGGATTGTAAGCTGACTATCATCTTAATGTTACATGGAACATAATTCTACAAAGGTTGATTTCTATAATGTACGCATGTAAACCACAATATGCTGCAGGGGAGGGGGAGTTGTGGGTTTTTTTCTTTACATTATGACCTCTGTGAGGAAAGTTTAGGCCTCCCGTTCTGAGTAGTCATCCCACCAAACCTGCATTCAGCAGTGCTCACAGAGGTATCGCAGGATTAGAGACTTACATTCTTGCCTGTTAATTAATTTTACCATTAATTCTGATGTATTCACAGAAGCCTCTGTTCCACAAGAAAATTTAAACATGTCTGAAATTGAGTTTTATACATTTAAAGCTGTAAGTTTCTCATCTATAAGTATATTTCAGTGGTACACAAGCTGTATTATAAGCTATACTTGAGTTAAACCACTGTAAACAACAGTTTAGGGAAATGGCAATTATTTGCAGAGCTTATTCTGTTGTGTATATTTCTATGTTGCTAATACAGGCTGTGTTGCTATGTGCACATTTCAAGCCAACTAAGGATTTACAACTTGCAGGTATGTCATGATGTTGTTACTCTTTGTTTCCTTATGGAGAAAGCAACAAATGCAAAACTTCACTAAGAATGAAACGAGTAAAACAAACATCAACGAAAACACTAAAATACAGACTTTCACTCCAAACAATTAGACAATGTTGAAATCCATGGCAAAGTTGTCATATGAAGCTAACTCTAGATCTGAGTCAGGCTAAGTTAACTAAGAACAGGAAGAAACTGGCAAATTCTTAGTTCCAGTTGACAAACACATTAGGTAAGTTTCTTTTACACAGGAAGTGTAAAATCCAGCCACTGATACCACTACCTCACTTACAGAACCCCAGAAGTGCCTTCAAAAGAAGAGCAGAATTTTCACAGGAAGCTACCGTTGAGGGGTTTTTTAAGCCGAAAGCATTTGTGTCTCACTCAGCGCTGCCAGTTTGAACAACCCCATTTTATTTCTGGAAAAATCTCATTATTTCATACAGCCCAGGCCTAAGGGAATCCATTTCAATGAGCACAGAGGCTGATGGTGCAAGTGGTACAGTAACACCACCACCCCCTGCTCTTACAGGTGAGTCTCCTACCAGTTGCCTCAGCAAAGAGCTTTGGGCAATACTGGCACTGATGAAGGGGTCTGAAGCCCACTGGTACACCCCAAACATGCCAGGGTGCAATTTTATCACAAAGTAGCATTACAATAAGCAAATACAGATACTACAAAGCGTTCAAAGGCATCATTACACCAGGGCATCTGTACATCTTTCTGAAAGGACAACAGCTGCCATTGCTCCACCTGCGAGCACCTCCAAATGTGAGGTCTCCAGTTGTGTGAGGTTTTCTCCCACGTAAGTATACAAGGAGACAAGGGCAATATGTGATTTTGCTTCCCACTTAATATTTTTCAGAAGGTTTTAGGGTTGGCCTCTTATGTTTCCCAAGGGTTTTCCATGGCTTTGGGAAAATCTAAATGTGTAATGGTGGGGGGTTGACCCTGGCTGGACACCAGGTTCCCACCAAGCCACTCTATCTTTCCCCTCCTCAGCTGGACAGGGAGGGGAGAAAGTAAGATGGAAAATAACTTGTTGGTCAAGATAAAGGCAGGTTAATAAAGCAAAAGCCATGCGCAGAAGCAAAGGAAAGCAACAGATTTATTCTCTACTTCCCATCAGCAGGCGGTGTCCAGACACTTCCTGGGAAGCTGGGCTTCAGTTGCTCCGGAAGACAAACGTCATAATAACGTATGCTCCCTTTCCTCCTCCTTTCTCTTAGCTTTTATTGCTGAGCATTCCATACAGTATGGAATGTCCCTTTGGTCCATTGGGTTCAGCTGTCCTGGCTGTGACTCCTCCGAAATCTTGCCCACCCTCATCCTACTGGTGTGGGGGGATGCTGAAGAGGCAGCCTTGCTGCTGTGGGGCACTGTTCAGCAGCAGCCAAAACTGGTGTGTTACCAACACCTTTCTAAGTAGCGGTATGAAGCATAGCACTGTGGGGGCTGCTATAGGGAAAATGAACTCCATCCCAGCCAGGTACAACACAGAACTAAAAACCATCTTCAACCTTCCTGTGATGGAGGCTATGAGTGGTCACAGCCATTTAAGACCTGCTCTGCCTTACAAGAATGATGATTTTAAAGGGATTATCAGGGCCTTCAAGATGTTAAATATATCGCTACTAAACTGTTGGTAACCAAACAAACCCACAGGAGAGCTCCATGGGTTTAATAAACAAGTGGAATGAAACAAACCTGTTCTATCATCTCTTCTTACATAATGTACAGTGGCAACCAAGCACAGCCTTGGCTCCTGCACACACCTCACACTGTTAGCTCAAGTGCATGTGGTATTAAGAGCTATTTATAAAATCCACACAGGAATACAGCAGGCAAATCAGTCACTGGGTCAGAAGGTGGCAACCTCTGCGTGCCCTACAGTCTTTCGGTTCATGCCATCTCCTTCATATCCATGTGTTGGACTCATTGTTACTGCTCTCCCTGATGGCTTTTTAAAGGATAAAAGCACACAAATAAAAACCAACAAGATAGCTTTAGTGTCATCCATGGTAAAAAGCCTCATTCAACTTCATCTCAGGGCTCTTTAAGATCACAGCTTCGACTTTACCATCATTCAGAGTCTCTCTGAAGAGGTTTCTGCTGCTTGTGCTCAATCAGAACCACTCGGTGTTGAGCCAGGCTCTGCCATTGGGCATTTTTTGCCACCTCCTGAATCTGTATCACTCCTGCAGGCACTGCCGTGTCTGCTGAGCTGCTCTGAGTTTGAATCAGGCAGATCCCACTTCAGGGTTCCTAACCCTACATCACTGAACAGGGCAAAATGGGCAGCTCATGATGTTTGCGGCATGGCCCAAGGGGTTTGCAGCTAGGCAGTCGGAGAGAAAGCAGAACCAAGCTCTGTGGTGCTTTACTGGGACGGTCTGTACTCCGGTAACATGACATGTACATATGGGAGCAGAGTATAAGGATGTCTGAGAGCAGAGCCTTGCTTGGGAGAAGAGCTGAGCTAAGCATAAACTTCAGCCCTGCTTCCCCCATTCCCCGGCCCAGCTGCCTGTTGGACTGGCACAAGCAGTTGCTTGCCTGTGCTTGCCTTCCCACAGCGCTCATCAGCAAGGAAAACAAAGTTGGTTGAACAGAGCTGGCAGGAATCCTACCTCTGCATTTGTTAAATGGATCTACTAAAATGTAAACAGAGATCACACTGCAGGGCATAATCGTAAAACACCGTGGGTGACAACTGATTCCCAAACAGCATTGCTTCCTACTGTGGTCCTGTTGTCTTTGACACTGGTGGCTGCTACACAGCTGCTCATCTTGCACATCTTGTTCACAGTTATCTCAGTTTTCTCTCCTCTCTCCCCAAATGGCTGCTCACTGGGTCCCTTGAAGGCTCATCACTATCCATGCAGCACGGTGCTGCAGTCTCATACCCCACAGAGGCATCGCTGCAACTCCAGCACATTTTGGAGACATGCAATCCCTCTGAGGCTTTCTGCTTTAGGAAGATAGGACTCTGGGACCTTAATGCCCCCTTGCCATCCCTACGGGAACCCTTGAGCTTGTAATTTAGCCTTGATGGAGCACATGACAGGCCACACAGGTTACACCCGTCCTACTCCTGCCTTGCTGATTCACATCTAATAGGTTCTATCACTTCTTCCTCTGACTTTCAAATGAGTGTTCTGCTTTCTCCCCCGCTGCCACCCTTCACCCTGCCCAGGGGCTCCCAGGAAGCAACCACCCAAACCACGATGTTATTCTCTTTCAAGAACTCTTTTAAGCCATGTGCCCATTGCCCTCCCTGCCACCCATGTCCACAAAAGCTTGACAGAAATTTGTGAGGGGCTAGGGAAAGGTCTGAGTTTTCTGGTTTCACACCTGACTTGGCTACTGCTGTTCTCTTCACCCTTCCTCTTCTGCCCATGTGTGATATATTCTGTCTGGAGCATCAACTGCACGCTCCTTGTCTCTCTGTCCTTTGGAGGTTCTAGACCTCAACAGAAGCTTCAAAGCTTTAAATTATCAGAACAAATTACCTCCAATGGTAACATTATAAACTCCAGGAGAGGCCAAAGCAGCAGCACTGCAGTGCAGGAGAGCAGTTTTCAGCTCTGCTCCAGTTCTGGTACTGATTTCCTCCTGTGCAGATGGGGAGCTTTTTGCCTCGCTTTCCCTGTCCGCAAGTAAAAAACACACCAGCCGCTCTGTTTGACTCACTGCAGTGGTGAGAGCTCTGGCAGGACAGGTCACTGTTCACCCATGCAGCACCACGTACTGCAGGTACAGAGCAGTTTATCCGCATGGGGAAACCTGGGCTCTGCTGGTGCCTCCAGCCAGGACAAACCCATTGAGCAGGCAGGAACGCAGGTTAGGAGGAAGTTAGTTCCCCTAGCTTAGGGAAGCTAAAGAGAGATGCTATTTTGGGTCCTTCTCTAAAATTGATATATAGTAACGGTTTTCAAGACCATTCTGCTCATGAAATGTGTAATAATGAAACCATCTTAATGGGACAGAATGCATGTTATATATATAAAAAAGCTGCACTTTTAGAAACCCAGCTTCCACTTGGGTTCTTTAGTTCAGAAGTTTTAATTTCACTCCTTGAGAATAACTGTGTAACATATGTCTGAAAATGAGCTGGTTTATTTTAGTTGTACTGGAGATAATGAGAGGGAAAAAAAAGCTTAAATCCTGTCTTAAATCTGGGGAAAATAGTCTTTGAATGACAGAGCACCATTTTCTACCAGAAGATTCGCAATAGTTTATTATTCCAAGTATATATTTAGACTATTCCAGTTACGCAGTTGCTTTCCTATCAACCATCTTAAAAACTTTCCAATAGCTGATCACATTCCCAAGTGACTTCGGACTCCTCTGTGTGATCCGTTACATGAAGTCCCCCTCAGACAGGCATTTCAGCAGGCATGGGTACACATGGGATCCCTTTGCGCTCCTCTTTCAGTGAGCTGCATGAAGCCACATGGCCCAGGACGTCAGCAAGCAAGTCCAGTGCTTTTAGAGCACTTACTCGGGAACATTCTTGCAGTTTGGGGATTAAAACCGTCTATTTTAAACCAGTATGTTTCCTGTTTCTTTGGTGCTGTCCCAGTGCTTGCGCTGACAAGCTAGACAGTTGGAAATCATCCTGGTAACTGTCAAATTCACCTTCACTTGAAGAGCAGAAATGTTCTGAGACCAAGAAGAGCAAGGCAGGGAACACATACAGGAGGTCCTTGGAGATACTGAAGAACTTCAGTAACCCTTTCTCTTTCGTAGTAAGATGACCCTGCACTGCATAGTGAGTTAAACCAACTTTTAAAATACTAGGGAGAAGAATGGAGACATGACCCAAACACAGCAGTAACTGCTCCTCCTATCTTCTGCTATAGGCCAGCTACATGCGTACATGTTGCTCTCCTACACCTTGGGCTCTGACCCAGCAGAATGCTCTGGTTTGTATCATCAGGAACTGTCGAGAGCTAATGGTGTGACCTTCCTTCTCCGAGGTTTTGTAGGAGGGTTCATGAACATGGTACGCATGGAAACCTGCGATGGACAAGAAAAACCCGTGCAGTAGCTCAACTCACCCAGTAGGATGGAAAAAACGTTATGAACTTGAGGGGTTTTGTATTCTGCAACCAAAAGGAAGTTCATTTCCTCTGTTAGCTCACTATGGCGTTATGTGCAAAAACACACCGGGAGCTCTCGAAATACCTTTGCTTATTTCTGCATCTACTAAATTTATTTATAGGGCCATCTGGGAAACACTGTCTTTTCAATTATGAGATACTACGGAGCTTCTCGGAATTGTTTCATAAGCCAAACTCTCTAAAAACTCCCACACCTACAGAAATTGTCAACCATAATCAAGCCTCAGGCCTTTTCTTGGTGTATTTATACAGTATTGACAGGACAGTTAAAACTGCCATATACTGTATAAATAGGTAACTCTCCATGTGCTAACTTTGCCATGTTAATAAATCTAGTGATCAGCAAATGTGTCTAATACATCACACATCCCTGAGAGAAACCATGAATACTTCAGTTATGTCTCATTTGAATACAGTCTTGGAGCATTCCAAGAGTCTAGAAAATAGAAGCGGTCAAAGTCTTAACTGAAATACAATAAACAGGGAGGCTCAGCACATCTGGAAGAGAAGCAAGGTGGAAATACTAGTGTCCTGGATGGCAGGTGAATGCATAAAGGGAGGTGCAGCTCGCACATACTGCCCATGCCACTGAGCTCTCTTCTAACAACCGAGAGTTACCATTCACTCACTGTCTGGGCATCCTGGCAATAAACCATAACAGAAATGTTAAAATAATAACAGTAATAAAAATAAATAAGCAGTTGGGCTTATTTTTGCCAAGATGTGCTAACAAAATGCCACCACTCATTCCTCAGCATGTAGTGGGATGCCTGTGTTCTATTACATTCCTTAATTGCCTTCATACTTTTTACTGTTTGCAACAGTTAGGACTCAATAAATTCAACCCAACTATAAGAACTAATTCCAACAATCATTTAACCTTCTTGTCTCTCTAATACATAATACACTTCTATAAACCATATAGAAGACTATCCAAAATTTGTTGCTACCCTGTTAATGGTTTGCTACCTGAGGAGCTCCTTCTGACCCACACATAGGATCACAGAAATGGTTTGGATTGGTAAGGACCTTAAAACTTATCCAGTTCCAACCCCCTGCCATGGGCAGGGACACTTCCACTAGACCAGGTTGCTCAAAGCCCTGTCCAACCTGGTCTTGAACACTGTCAGGGATGGGACAGCCACACCTTCTCCAGGCAACCTGTGCCAGTGCCTCACCACCCCCACAGGGAAGAATTTCTTCTTTATAATTAATCTAAATCTCTCCTTTTTGAGTTTAAAGCCATTACCCCTTGTCCTGTCACTACATGTTCTTGTTAAAAGTCCCTCTCCAGCCTTCTTGTATACCCCCTTTAGGTACTGGAAGCTGCTCTAAGTAAGCTCCCCCTGGAGCTTTTTCTTTTCCAGGCTGAACAACCTCAACTATCTCAGCCTGTCTCCATAGGAGAGACTCTCCAACCCTCTGAGCATCTTTGTGGCCTCCTCTGGACTCACTCCAAAAGCTCCACGTCCTTCTGAACAAAACAAGGTTGTTTTATAAAATGCTCATTTACTTCTAATAAACATGAGGTTTTCCCAGTACTGGCTTCATCTCGACTTTGATTTGTGGGGTGTGGAGCATTCTGTTTGATCCAAGACGCTGTTGTCCTCGTGAGTGTTGTCTCTGCTGTCTTGGCATAATACAAACCTAATTGTTCCCTGCTTCGTTTTGTCAAAAATCTATTGCTGAATCATAAAACTGCTTGGAGTCTAACTGCTCATCTGGTAGCATAATTGTTATACTTACATGTTCAGGTAGCATAGCAAGCACAAGTCTGTTTTGACATGTTCCCAAAATCCATAGCTACACAAACCTGGAAAACACTGTAGCAGAGCACGGGACATTCCTTTGTTTCTCCTGATCCCTCATTTCTGGCTCCTAAATTGAGACAGTTCACCAAGGCCATTGTTATGTGAAGTCTTGAGGCTCTCTTCTTCAAGTGATCCGCGAATCACTGTCAGAAAACTGTGCTATGAATTCTGCAGATGTCTCAGTAGAAGAATTTAAAGCAATACTTGAGATCTCCCTGTGTAAGAGTTGTCCTCCTCAAAACGTGTCAGCCTCCGTTTCCCTCAAGACACAGCGATCAGCCCACCTAGCAGCTAGTATCCTCCACAGCACTCTGGTGAGCACTGCAGGCTTTGATGTGCTGAGCGGTACCCGAGAGACACCAATTGTTACCAGCTCCAAACACAGGCAATGCATTTCAGAGGCATTTGCAGCTGGGCCCTTGCTGACAGAGCATCAGCAGAACCATAGTTCCCAGCCTAGAGTCACATTTTCTCCTCACTTCTGATCTGATAAACAGAAACAAAAGCACATAAGAAACCAATTTTTTCTAAGATGAGAGACATGAGACTGAATGCAAACATTACATGCACCAGCCCAGGATCTGGGGCAGGAATCATTACAGTTGAAGATGATGTTACAAGCACTTTATTGGTTTCCCCCTCTGCCTTCATTCCTCATACACCCACAGTGCTGGAGTCCAATCTAGGCATTGTGCTCCAGCACCCTCCATAAGTCTCAGTAGAAGTCAAACATCCCTTCCAGATCATTTATATGTTCTGTGTGTACTCAGTAATCCTTAATCTGGATCTGAAGTGGAGAGCATTGCTGTACACTGTACTCACAGGTACTCAGCTCCATCAGTAATTAAGAATTCCTGCATTGAAACCACCCAGAAAAGTGAATTGTGGGTCTGCATTTGTGTTTCAGCTTCAGTCTAACACACTTGCTAATATTAGTAATACCAAATACCTAACCTAGGATGCAGCAGGCTCTTGGTGTTCTACTGCTAAGTTTGAGTTCCACAGACCTTGTTTTTTTCCACTTTTATTAGACTTCCCCAAATGATCGTTTTAAGCACTGAGAACTCTCATGAACTCTTCCAAGCATTCCTCACTGTCTGTTTCACGTTCCTGTGGCAAAAGGCTGCGCAAGTACAACCTTCATGGGATTTTAGCAGCATCAAGTCTTCATTCAGAGCACGAGAGAATAAGACTGAAATTTATACTGAATTGAAAATGTAATACATTCCCATAAAGGCTTTGGTGCTGAGAGTGAGGAGGAGAGCACAGAGTAGTATTTTCAGTCACTCTGCTAC
This sequence comes from Psilopsiagon aymara, assembly GCA_024733675.1. Classification (NCBI taxonomy): domain Eukaryota; kingdom Metazoa; phylum Chordata; class Aves; order Psittaciformes; family Psittacidae; genus Psilopsiagon; species Psilopsiagon aymara. The sequence goes on from JANRGW010034996.1 coordinate 10,666, forward strand.
CAAAAGAGCAGGTAACTTCCAAAATACAGATTTCAAAGTATCTACAGGCATGAGGACGTAGGACTGGAAGAAATGCATGTGTTTCAATCTCGAGTAGGACAAAACACACTAATGGCAAGCTGAGGCAACACAGGCAGCAGCAGTAACTGAAGCTGACCCCACTCGACTCCCATCAGCCAACATACGTGTGCTGTTTAGGAACTGGTGTCAAAAAAGGAAACAGAAAATGAGAAGTACCAAAGATCCTCACAACTGATTGCCAAGTTGTCTGCAAATAATTCTAATAAGGAACCAAGGAATGCAGCACAGAATGTCACCCGACAGCTCTCAGTTCACTGGCTGAATTGCTGCCTTCAGCTGTCATCTCTACACTCACTTTTGCCTCCCTTTTTTCCAGGGAATTTAAAATCCCCAAATCCATCGGTTCCTGCAGAACCAAGCAGCAGCAGTACGGGCTTGAACAGCGGCTTTCCTCATTGCCAGCACAAGTTAGAGACACCCAGACCCTGTGAGCAAGGGCCAATCTCCCTTCTCTCTTTCCTCTTTGGGCTTCCCGCCCTGCACTTGGTGCAGTATGAAGTGGAGTCCAGCAGCCTATGCACAGGACAGGAGAGCCCACGGGGAAAGGGATGGGACTCATTGCCCCCCAGAAAAGCAGATACCAGGACACAACTCATGACTACCCCCAAAAAAAGACTAAGCAGCCACATAACAGAAGACCATTCTGAAGGGATGGAGAGAATTAACTCCAGATTAGCCATGGCAGATGTAGACAAGCTTTAGGAGGTGGGCCAAAAGTGTCAGCTCTTTCAGGAGTACAAAAGCCTTGCTGATTAAGTGACCTGGCAATTAACTGCATTCATGCCAACACCAACACTTGGGCCAGGCTCCCCCCTGACAGGCAGGAGCCCCAACACCAGACACAAGATGTGGCTGCAGGAGCACGCAGGGGTCCAGCCTTGAATAACATGAAAGAACCATTTCGGAGTCAGCACTTCACAGGACAAAATCTATTGCTTTATACAAGAGTGTGGCCTACAGAGTTGCACAAGAATGCTGTTCGAAAGAAAGCCACCATTCCAAACCATAGCATAAAGCTTACACTTGATGTCTTTCAAATCTGTTGCTGCATCAGCATATTTGCTAATAAAGATTTCAATGTAGATATGCAGTTATGTCCATTTGAATACAGAGCACACATGCCATACACATTCTGTTCACAAAATTGTCTCTGGCTGATAACTAAATTCCACCAGAAATAAATCCACACCTTCAGTAAGTCAAATAATTTCCACCGCAGCTCCAAGGTGTGGGTAAAATCCTGCACTCTGCTGAAAGAATTGCTGAAATCACTCACTGCCTATGAGACACCATCCTGATACATCTTTTACTTGCACAAACGAAAACTGTAAACCAGTACTTCAAGAAAAGGCAGCAAGCTTGTATTCAACGTGGTATTCAGCCTCACATCACGGCAAGGGTGCAGGTATTGGATTTTACTTACAGAGAAGAAAGAAAGGGACAGAGGAAATTGAGGAGCGTGCCAAATGCAAGGAAGTTTATTCTCATGTGTTCACAGCAGGATAATCTCCTGCTGCTCAGAAATACTCAGTGACAGGTTTACGATAATCTCTGGGTGAAGATGGACATTTTTCTGCACTTAGCTAGTCTATCTGGATTTTCATTTACTGGAAAAAACCTGATCCCACTTCCGGAATTAAAGCTTCCCCTGGGGTTAAACATTCACACAGCGATGATTCCTGAACGTCGGCAATTCCTGAATGCCGGCTGCTGCACAGGGTTTCAATTATGTAAGTTTTATAAAGGTCAAATCTGGACTTCCGTAAGGCCTTTGACACAGTCCTCCATGGCTCTCTTCTCTCTGAACTGGAGAGGTGTGGATTTAATGGGTGGACTGCTCAGTGGACAAGGAACTGGATGCCCAGTCACATCCAGAGGGTAGTGGGTAACAGCCCCATGTCCAGATGAAGCTCAGTGATGAGTGGTGTCCCTCTGGTGTCTGTAGTGAGACCAATACTGTTCAGTATCTTCACCAGTGACATGGACAATGGAATCGAGTGCTCCCTCGAAAGTTTGCAGATGACACCAAGATGTGTGGTGCGGTTGACAAACCTGAGGGACAGGATACCATCCAGAGGGAGCTGGATAGGCTTGAGGTGGGCCCATGCGAAACTCAGGTTACACAAGGCCAAACGCAAGGTCCTGCACATGGGTTGGGACAACCCTGGTATCAACACAGCCTGGGGATGAAGGGGTTGAGAGCAGCCCTGTGGACAAGGACTTCGGGGTGCTGGTGGATGAAAAGCTGGACGGGACTCAGAAGTGTGCTCTCACAGCCCAGAAAGCCAAACATATAACATGACCAGCAGGGCAAGAGAAGAGATTCTCCCCCTCTGCTCCTGTGAAACCCCACCTGGAGTACTGCATCCAGCTCTGCAGCCTCTGACACAAGGACATAAACCTATAGGAGCAAGTCCAAAGGCCATAAATATGATCAGAGATCACAGTCCCTACGAAGACAGGCTGAGAGCTGGGCTTGTTCAGCCTGGAGAAGGCTCCAGGGAGACTTTATTGCAGTGTTTCAATACTTAAAGGTGGCTTATAAGAAAGATGGGGACAAACTGTTTAGCAGGGCCAGTAGCAACAGGACAAGGCGTAATGGTTTTAAACTAAATAAGGGTACATTCAGACTGGATATGAGGGAGAACTGTTTCCTTTTCCCACTTAGCTAATCTAAACCCCCTGGATATTGAGAACAGATTCAATAGGAACTGCAAGGAGGATTTTGTAACTCATGGTCTTCGCTGCTTCCCTTCAGTAGTGTCACTGAAAAAGCTTGTGCTTGAAGCGCGGAGACCTCATAGCAGCCTTCCAGTATCTGAAGGGGGCTTCGAAGGATGCTGGGGAGGGACTCTTCATTAGGGACTGTAGTGATAGGACAAGGGGTAACGGGTTCAAACTTAAACAGGGAA
>JANRGW010034996.1:13758-31741 GCA_024733675.1 Psilopsiagon aymara
GCTCACCGCCCCGCGCCGCTGCGCCTTGCTGCCGCGCCGGAGCCGGCGGCTGCGGGCTCAGGGGGCACGGCCGGGGCGGACTGTTGGAGTCGGGGAAGTTGCAGGGTTTTTTTTCCCTTCCCTCGCGGCTCAGAAGCCGCCGTGGCCCGGTTGTGCGGGGCCTCCAGAGCTGCGTCCCCGCTCGCCTTCCTGGGATCTTCAGTGGGGACCGGCAATCTCCGTGCCCGGTACCGTGGGTTGACTTGCGTCCGGGCACGGCTCCGGCTCCTGTCCCCGGCCATGCTGTCCCAGCTGCCTGTTTGCGGGAGGAATTAATTCTTTTTAACAGTTTCTGTAATTTTTGTCTGTAGTCCTTTCTACGACCGTGTGGCATCGAGGTTCTTCCAAAAGCCTAAGTTCCTAGTCATGAGTGGGATAGGGAGAGATGGGAAAGTCTTCAGAGGAGTACATGCCCCTGTCTTAAAAAGTAGAATCCTGTCTTTCTTGCTGTCTGCTTCATGGCCCCCACAGCCCCCGTTCAGGAAAGCCAGACGGTTCTGCACCATTTTGGAACTTGCTGACTCCTGCACAAGGGCTTCAGTCCCGGGGGTCTCCTGGGGGCATTCGCGCTGGACACAAGGAACATTGTTTACGGTGAGAACAGTCAGTCATTGGAGTACTCTCCCTAGGGAAGTGGTGGATTCCCCCGTGTAGGACACGTTAAAGATTCGGATGGGCAGCGTGCTGGGACGTTGTGCCTAGAAGGGTTGATCCTTGAAGTTCCTTCCAACCTGGTATGCCATGATTCTCTGACTCAAAGGGGACTCCTCTGGGAGCGTTGTGCTCCTTTAGTCGCTGTGGAAGGAATCAAGGTGTTGAGCTTTACAACCGCTAAATAATTGGGGGTTTTTTAATGTTTGCATCTATGTGGGACAAGTTTATATTACCCTTGGCCATGAATTTAGTATATGTATTGGTAATAGTAGTTATTTGTGGCCTCTTTAAGGCTTTTCACTTAAAACCCACCAACATACTAATTTTTTGACTTCCGTAGCTTCAGAATTTAAATTAACGATGTGCATTGTTTTGTCAAATGACTTGTGGGCATGAATGCCAGCAGAAACATCTGAGCAGCTACAAAGCAAATGTGTAAATGCTCCTGAAACTCAGCTTGGAAAAGAAAGCTGTGAATTGCCTTGTGCTTGATGAGCTGAAGTTGGGTCTCATGAGATAAAAGGAAATGGAAAAGTAAAGTAGGCACCACTCTGTAGCATCACATGTGTTTCTGTGGAGCGAAGGGCAAAGTTAAATGTTTGTTGACTCCCAGGCTATAATTTCTGAAATGGTTTTTGTTGTTGTATTTTGGAATTGGTCATTTCTGTTGAGTACAGTTTTATGAAATCATTCTTGGGAATACAGAGCAATTGCCATTAATGTCATGGGAATCAGTTAATCTTGCCTAAACCTCTGATTTTTAGGGTCATATTTAGGAGCTGACTGCACTCTGGCATTTCTTCGGTTTTGAAGGTGTGCTAGGAAGGTCTTGCATGATAAGTGCTTTCATTTAAATGTTTCTTTGTGGCTGATAGACATAATCACCTATGGCGGGATTGCAGTAATTATGGATAGCAACAGGGCATCATTGTTATAACTGGGTGCTAAATGAAACTGCTTTGATTAATTGTAAATCTGTAAGATTGTTCCAGTGTTTTGAGCTGAATTTTCATCTTTATCAGTTTAAGTGCCATCATAGGGAATCAGCAAAGGAAATTGAGTTGAGACTAATAGTTAACAATTTACCATACATCATGGATTCTTGGTCAGGTGATAAAAGGCTGTCGGGAAATGAGAAATTTATACCTTAAATAAGAGTAAACGTGTTAAGTGTAGCTTTTACAAGATTGTTTGATGAATTCTAAATCAGTTTAGGCAAAGCACAATCGCTACTGACATATTTCAGTTAGTTTGAAGCTGATAACACCAACACTTGAAGTAAGTTTATACATCTGGAGGCAGATCCATGACCTATGTAAATTGTTATGGCGCTGTTGACCTTAATTAGGTTCCAGCAGTTTATGCCGATGGAGAGTATGCCTTAATATCTGTAATAAACAGTGTTTTGTATTGTTGGAATATGAATCTTGAGAAGGAGCTGGAATTAAGTTTGAAGATATCAGTAGATTTCTATTAGGGATGTGGGATTTTAAGCAAACAGATTTTTTTCAAAGCTTAGTTTGTAGTTGGCATGAGATGGGATGTGCAAGTTACCTGATTTGTTACTTTGCAGGAGATGTTAAAAGTCTGGGGTCTAGGTTATGCCCTTCTTCTGCAAAAGCTTTTGTAAATGCTTATCTTTGTGCATAATTTCACTGACATCAGTAACACTGGTCGTGTGTTAGAGTCAGCATGTGTAGCCTTGAACCCTGAAAAGGGTGTAAGAAAAACCTCATGCAGTGCTTTAAAGGTGTCTTTTCTATAAAGCAAGAGAGGATTTTGGTTTAGCTTAACTATAAAGGTGCTTATAAAGCTTAGTGACCGGAGAATCTAGCACAGTCTGTGTTGTTGCTGAGAGGTGAAGCAAGCCAACCACAACAGCCTTGCTTGAGTACTTTGTTTCCTAAAGCACAGGTTAGGATTAGAAATAGAATCATATAATCATAAAATGGTTTGGGTTGGAAGGAATCCTAAAGACCATCTAGTTCAACCCCCCCTGCCATAGGCAGGGACACCTTCCACTAGACCAGGTTGCTCCAAGCCCCATCCAACCTGTCCTTGAACGGTGCCAGGGATAGGACAGCTACAGCTTTTCTGGGCAACCTTTGCCAGTGACCCATCACCCTCACAGTGAAGAATTATATTACTTTCTGTTGCAGATCCATGTTTATATATTCCTCGTTTTGCACACATGCTTGAGTTTGGGGATAAGAACCATGAGGTGTCCATGACGGCTCTCCGGCTGTTGCAGAGAATGAAGCGGGACTGGATGCACACCGGCCGCCGGCCCTCTGGGCTCTGTGGAGCAGGTACGTCAGACACAGGGTGTATCACTTCCCTGCTGTGGGTTAGATGGGAGAGCCTGGGGATTGGAAACAAGTAAGGACTTTCTCACTTCCTTGGTGATGCTATGTTCTCTGTGGTTTGTGCTGTCATGCACCTACAGGTTATATGTGTCTTCAGTGAAATAGTTTCTGAAACTCAAACTTTATTTTTGTCCTTGCTCCTACATTACTTGCTCAGATCCTTCGTATCTTACGTTTGGATTTTTAGCCTCTTTTCTGGTGCTCTTCTCACCCCTACTCTCGAGAAGCTCTAGCTGGTAAAAGTGGGCGGTTTTTGTCAGCCGAAATGACACCTTTAGTGCAAGCTCTTTGATTTGTGTCTTTACACAGAGTCTTATGCAAGAAACACCCTCTTTGACCTGTTCTGTGAAATTATTTTCCTCTCCTTCTTCATCTTTTTCTGGGATCCATTGCTGTCATGGTGCTTACTTAAAACCTACCTGTTTGGGAGGACTAGGTTAAAAGGTAGTCAGTAACAGCCAGCGAGGTCAGAATAATGACGAGTGTTGCTAGTCACAGAGTTCACATATGGCCTTTATTTTATTTAAAAGATCTTACGTGTGCATGCTGGAATGAGAAATAGCACTCAAACCTTAGGGAACCCAGGACTGTGGCAATCTTCTTGATTTCTAGCTCTTTTTGTTGATTTGCTTATTTCACATTGCTGAAAATTTGAGTATAGACCATAGGAGACTGGCCTGGTTTTTGATTCACTGCAGAGACTATATCTACACAAGCAAGTAATTAGATTCAGTAGATATAGATTAATAGGTTGAAGCAGGTGGTGCCAAGTTCCCTACTGTGTATATGCAGTTCACATGGTGTACTATGGACTAGATGACTGAGTTTAGTTTGGTTCCCTGGCCTAAATGTGTGTGCCACACATTGTTTGAAGGGCCAGTCCTTACTTTAGCCCATAATGTTCCTACTAGGAACTGCAGCACTTGAAACACCTAGCTGTTATGGAGCTCCATTTTAGTTTCTTATGAAAGGAAGCACTTTTGCATGCTTGAAAGTGTTCTTCCCACTGAGCCACTGCATGATGAGTGAGGATGGTGATTCAAAACAGAACTAGTGCTCTAAATCAGCACACTAATGTCAGCGCAGCCAGCACTAGTTACCTAGCTGTATGGAGGGTCTTGCAGGAGAGCACTTGGGCACTAGCAAGGTTGTGACATTGGTGACAGCGATGCGGATAACAGCTTAAGCAGACTCAGTGTTTTGCTGGAGATCTTTCTATTCAGGAATAGTAAATTCTGCTCAAAAGATGGGAACTTTCAAAATACGAGATCAGTTAATTTTCTTGTGCTGTAATTTAAGTAGTTGATCATAATTTCCCAAATGTTAAAACACAGAATTTTTCAGGGAGCAATTTGCAATCAGCTTAATATTGCTGAGTAGGAAGCAGAGTTTGTAAAGTCAAGTCAGTCACCTGTATTCAGGGACACAGCTGAGCATAAGCATTTACAGGTTTTCAGCTGAAGCAGGGACAAGGAGAAGTTATACTTACCTGCCTGTTTTCTGCTTTTCCTCAGGAAATTTTCCACTTTATGATACTGACTTTCCGTGTTTATTCTCTAGCTCTGCTGGTGGCAGCAAGGATGCATGATTTCCGACGGACTGTTAAAGAGGTCATCAGGGTGGTCAAGGTTTGTGAGTCTACAATAAGAAAAAGGTTAGTGCAGTTTTATTGCTTTTATCTTTCATTTATAGTACTGAAAAGTGTGTAGTCTAAACATATATCAGAGAAAACCAGGTTATTTTCCTTTTCAGAAGTGCCAAGAATAAGTACAACATGTTTTTCTCTGGTCATTTTTAAGTACTTATATCCGTCTCTTAGGTAGGGCCTCAAGTACTTGGCAAAGATGGTGAGGAGCACTGTGTTTATTTAACAGGTGAAGAGTTGAAGGCAAAAAAAGTTGGGTCAGAAATGCTAACAGCATTGTCATGTCCTAGGGAGAAATAATTGATTGATTCTCAAAGCTGAGGGTGTACTGTGGGATTTTGTTCTCTTTTTTTCTTCATAAATCCAGTGCTGGGAAGTCTTGTCCTTTAGCAGTTACTGAGCAGAGCTTTTCAGAATATTTTGCTGAAGTGTTAATTGTTGATAGTTTTACACTGCTGATAAATAGAAGACGTTGTAGTGAGTTTAATGATAAGTTCACTGCAGGGGTCTGAAGTGGAATTAGCAGCAGAATGTGGGCCTGAAAATGGTAATCTCCCAAGCATCTTTGGCTGGGTTTTTTGTTTGTTTTCAGAGACCTAGTAGTATTGTCCGTTTTCTGATGAAGTAAGCAGTCACCCAGGTTTCCTCATTTTAGTTTTGAAAAGTCAGATTTTCTTTACCCATAGTGTCAGTAAAAACCAGCCTAATGGAAATACCCTGCTTTCTGTTGGAATTTTCTGTACCACCAATATATTCTGAAGTTTGTTCCTCCAAGGCCTGTCTTTAGAAAGCTCCGCTTGTGTCTGTCTTTCTCTCCACCTCACGGAGAGAGCCTAAGCATATCCAGCCAAGTCAGATGCCTGTTAATAATATTCACTCCTTAACTGTGAAAAATATGTTTGCCCTGGATCTTCATTTGTAGAACAGGAATGGTGATATTTCCGTACCATGCATGGGTGTTACAGGGAAAAAATTTAATTGTTAGAAGTGCTTCAGGGTACTACAGTTATAAGGATGGAGCAGTACAAGTGCCCCTTTTTTTCTCTGGCCTACAGGTCACGTGTTTCAGTGTGCAATTTGTATGATTAATGATTTATGCATCCACAATCTGCTTCAAGATGCTTTGGTTAAATAGCTGGAGTTTGTTCTTACTAAGAAAATAAGCATAACAAATTAGAGTTGGAAGGAAAATTAATTTAAGCAATTGTTTCAAGCGAAGAAGTCTTACTTCAAAATTCATGCTTTGAAATGTTTACTCAAGTCAGACATGTCAACCAAAATGACAGCGTTATTTACTTTGACAGGGTAAACGTGACAGCTGAATTATTTTCAGTCAGCTATAATTACAACTATTTATCACGAATCTATAAATTTGATTGATGTTTTTCAAATAAGAGCACGTTATATAGTATTTAATGAAGGCAAATAAGAAAAAATACCTTTGAATAACTTTCTGCACTTCAGGTTTTTTCCTTTCAAGAATTCCTCTCAAAATGCCATTGAGTAGGAGTGGTCTAAATTAATAAGAGCTTTTTTCACATTCTTAAGGATTTATTTGCTTCTCACTTTGATGTGTAGTTTTATTTCCTTGTAATTATTGCTACAGTTACTCCTATTCGGAAAGAGCTACTGCTGCTCTATATGTTGTGAAGATCTTGAGTGTAGTTGGGTGAATGCTCATTAATGGATGGCGTTGAATGCTGAGTTCACTGCTGATGGCTTTGTCCTGACAGCTCTTGAAACCAAATTGGAGTCCAGCTAATGCTGAAACTTCAGCCTGTAGGTTCTGCAGTATGGTTTGATTTAGCTCCCAGCTGACTACATGGCTCCTGGGAAAGCATAGACCTTTGGAAGCTGGATTTTGTTCTGGTGCTAATGGACTTCCACGAGGGGAATCTGCAAGGGAAGGGGCAGCACTGACATGATGTGCTCCTTCTGCCTTTTCGAGGCAGTCCAGCAGCCTGAGGAACAGGGTTGTGTTTGTCCGTGGCTTGCCTGAGGATGCTGCTGCAATGCTAATTTAGGAAAGCCCTGGTTGGCTTCCTGTTTTGGGAAGACCCTTAGCAAGGGGTGGCAGCCCATCCTGAAGAAGGGCACTATTTCTGATCCTGTGCAGTGCAGCTACTATGACTCTATAAGAAGGGATTATTTCACCCTGTTGCCCATCAGGTGGAGAGCGCCAAGCCCTGTGTGACTGTAGTCTGTTGGCTCTTCCACTACTGTGCACCGGAGGAGCAGCTGTTAGGAGGAGGTTCACAAAAACGTGACATACCTTCAGGTCATGAAAATGAGTGACCTGATCATAAAAGGAATCTGTTTTGGAAGAAAAAAGAAACAAAGCATGGCCCATGGACTCATCATGTCACTCATCTTTGAATCAAGAGTTCTTAATTTAACCATCTGTTCGATTAAAAAGAATTTCATGTTTGTTTTTAATATGCTGTGGGTTTTGGTAGGATCTTGATAAGAAAACTTCGTGCTTGCTTCACAGGGCCTTCTCGCTTTATGTTTTGAGGCACGCAGTTAAAATGTAAAGATTGTTACTGTTGTTGAAAGTGAATATATTAAATATTAATAAATGCACTGATGATTCTATCTCATTTTCAGTCCAATTAAAATGATATTAACTTATATATCACTTTATACATTCAATGTACTGTATAAATATTAACTAATTAGTCAAATTGTTATTTTCTGTGTTATCATCTGTGGAGGTAGCAGAAATTAACTTTTAATAATCCCAACCCTATTATTTAGTTTAATCCTCACATTAGTGCCTGTATTCAATGTACCTGTGTTCGCTGCTGCCTTTTTAACCTTTACATTCTCTACCTCTTCATCTGTTTATTCACTTATTGCACACTTTCTCTGCATAATAATTCTGTCTTATCTGCAGTAAGAATAATTTTTGTGATATTTGTCCATTGTGCATTATCTAATAGTGTGTGGCCCTTATGTCTGTTTGAAGATCTTAGGCGCTTCTTCAATAGAAATAAAAGAAAATCAGCTTATCTTTGTTAACACTTGCATTTTAGTTCTTTGGCTTACTCTCTTTATCTTTAAATTGGACTGCTTTTTACATAACAAAATACTTTTTCTCAGTTCCATAAAGTACTATCTGTTAAAAAAACTATTTGTGGTGAACTTCAGATGAAGTGAAGCTTCAGTTAGGAGGAATTGGAATGAAATGTCAGAATGGGTTTAAAGGGTTCATTTTTGAGGTGAATGTTTTTTGTCACAGCTAAATAGCATTTTTGGAGAAGGAAGACAAGACTTAATATGAAGGAATGCCATTTGCCAGTTGGAGGTGGTGTGGAGACCTTCATAAATGGGGTCCTTTGCTCATAGCCTGGGGACTCTTTCAATGATTGCTTGGGTATTTTTTCTGGAAAAATTAAAGAATCATGCAAAGATGAATGTATTACTCCCAGCTTTTCTTATTTTCATTTCTGCAGTATATAGTTCAGATAAACTTCATGTCCAAGCTCCCAGTGCAGTCTTGAGCTGGATATGAGTGCAGGCAAAGCAAGGAGCACAACAGTATTGAATGATGGGATCAAATGTACCCAGATGAAGTTTATCAACTGTGCTAAGCTGAGTGGGGAAGTGGATACTTTGTAAGGGAGAGCCATCCTGCGTGAAGACCCTCTTTGACTGGAAGAGTGGGCTAACAAGAGCCTGATGAAGTTCAACAAAGACAAGTGTAAGGTCTTTAACCTGGGTAAGCACAGTCCGAGAGTGCAGCACAGGCTGGGGAGCAGCTGGACCTGGGGGCCATGGTGGATCACAGTGTGAGTAAACAATGTTCTGCTGTTGCAGAGAAAGTCAGCAGGATGCTGGGTTGCATCAACAAGGTATCACCAGCAAAGATAAAGAAGTCATTATCCTGCTCTACTCAGCAGTTGTGAGGCCACACCTGGAATACTGGGTTCAGTTTTGGTCCTTGCTGTACAAAAAAGATTTGGACAGGCTGGAGAGAGTCCAGAGAAGGGCCACAGAGATGATCAAAGGACTGGGAAGCCATGTGATGAAAGGCTGAAGGAGCTGAGCTTGTTCAGCTTTGAGAAAAGAAGGCTTGGGAAACCTTGCCACCATGTTCCAGTATTTAAAGTGTGGCTACAAAGAAGATGGAGGCTCTCTTTTTACAAGGAGTCGCATGGAAAAGACGAGGCATAATGCGCACAAACTACTCCCAGGTAGATTCCCATTGGACCCAAGAGGAAAATTCTTCACAATAAGAACAATCAGGCATTAGAAGCATCTTCCTAGGGGAGTAATGGATTCCCCAGTGTTGGACACTTTCAAGACTCATCTGGACAGGGTGATGGGACATTTAGCCTTGGTCATGCTTTGTCAAGAAAAGTTGGATCAGATGATCCTTGAGGTCCCTTCCAACCTGGTATTCTATGATACAAGAGTCCAGAGTCAGGGTGAGAAGAGAAGGTGACAGGGGCATGTGTAATTGCTAGGTGGGTGTGAGGTTATGTTTTCCAAAATATGGAAGCCATATCAATGGGAAGAGAAAGGTGCGAAGAACTCTTGTGTTCAGCTGTGATCCAAGTAAAACTGCTAAAATCCTGTGGAAGGTGTATGATGAATAAGTGAGAGTTATTTATCTAAGTTATGTGAGCATGGAGAAGGGTAGAGGAGGCTCAGTATGTCAGAGGTGTAACTACCCTTGGCTATGTGTGCTATGAAGCTTTCAGAAAACTGGGGAGGATACTTTATGTAAAGGAGCTTATGGTGTGTCCACTCTGATCTCAGCTTGGCAGCCCTGGAGCTCCCTCGGTGGCTGCTATTGTGATAAGCTAAGAACGTAAATAGAGGAATATTTTATGTCTCCAGTTAAATAATTTCAAGTGGCTTAGGTGACTTCTAGATATCTTTCTAGTATGGTGATTAAAACACAACTTGATCCATGTGGGTTGGCGTTGCATACCTTTGTAAGTTGGATTGTCTGTTTTAATGAGAAAGGCTTTATTTTTGAGGAATCCAGTTTCACAGACTGTTCCTTTTTATAAATCTGGCTTCTACACAGCTAGAAAGCTAAGACATTAATTAGATTCCTAAAATATTTTCATAATTCATACTTAAAATATGTCATTTTAGAATTATTTGGTGTCTTACTTTTGAAACAGTAATTAGCACTAACTTGGGCTTAGATTTTGTAAACAGCTTTCTCTGGGTTTGACTTTCTTCTTCTGAGCGGCTGTTAAGAAATTAAGCAGCACGCTATTTCTGTTTTCCGGGAGATCATAAAGTGTTTTTGACAGACCACAGTGGAGGAACCATGCTAATGAAACAAAATGTTAAGGAATGCTAAAGCATTTTGTCATTAGCGTGGTGTGAGCACTTGAGTCTGGGCGGGGGGGAACCACCAAAAAAAACCCAGGAACAAAAGATTCCAGGGGATGTGGACTAGTGGACTTCTGGGATGGCAGGGATATCTGTTGGTGGGATTGTCGGTGGAGTGGTAACCTGAGTTTACCACATTTGTAATTGCTTGCAGAATAAGGGCTTAAAATTTATGCTAATTAGTTTGTGACAATTTGAAATCTCTGTTTTGGTGTAAGCAAGTAAAAGCAACTAATTCTAAAGGGTGCTTTTGCGTAGTACAATAACTCTTTCAACATGCCCATTCTTCAGTATTTAGAAGAGTGACTGAGAGTTGCCAGCAAATGAGCACCGTCACCAGGTTAATTTGCAGCAGATGACTGTGTGTGTATGCTCTTAGTCCATTTTAAAAAGAGGTGAAATGCATTAATGTAGTACACCATGGAAGTTGTTTAAGTGAAAATACTTCTCTTTACAGTTGCATTGGGCCAGGAACACAGGCAGACTAATTTAGCGCAGCCCAGGTGATAAGTTGTAAGTTGTAAAACCACACTAACTGGATCACCTCTAATTTTTTCCTTAGCTTTAGTAATGAAATACTTATTCATACAAGCTTTAAAAATACCCTTTATATTGCTGGAAGTACATGTAAAATTATATATGTACAATTATTACATATAAGATTACACTTCTGTTTATTTACATACTGGTGGATACTGGAACGCATTTTTTATGTCATGTAGGAAGCATTTAATAACTGTTTCTAATACATGTTCTAAGTATCACTTTCAGGGTATGTGCTTACATGCTTCCATAAATAGTTCATGAATAAACATTGTATGGCTTGGAAAAAGGTGGGAGAGGAAGGTGATGCAATAGGCTGGTAAATTTGTAGTTTAAGAAACAGCGACATTCTGCCATATCAGTGCAAATTCTAAACATCACTGCTGTGAGTGAGTGCGCGGGTTTAGGGTGATAGGCAGCACTGGACACAGTGAGAATGTACTGCAATATTTTGGTGCTTTACTAAGATACAAATCCCGTAAATCCTGCACTTTTCCAGAGTTTCTAAGTGTTGGAGTTGGCTAATCAGCTGATCTATTGCTGGAGTATTTATAATTGATATGGCAGTTAAGATCATATAGATAACATGTAACTTATTACTTGGGGTTTAGATTATATTCTTAATGTGGAAAAAATCAGGGAAACTTAATTACCACCACCAGCTTATCTTGCAGTTAAGTTTTTCATGTATTCCTGCTATCAATGTGCCAATATTCAGCTTAGTACTTTTTTTAATCCATTAATAAAATATTTTTAATACTTTTAGAAAGACCTCTCGCAGCTGGTAACGTAAGGACTGACTGCTCAGTCTAAATTTCATGTTCACTCTTTAAAATAACAGTAGTCTCTGAAGTTGTAATTTGTTTGCCCTTCCCTGTGGATGGAGGTCCAGCCAAAGGTACCTCTGCTTTATACTGCCTGCTTTCTAGAGCTAGATGCTGGTTGTGTATACGTAGGAGGATACTGTGGCTTTTCCTAAATGGTCTCTCCTTAGAAGTCCCTCTTGGACTTTGAACTTGGACTCCAGAAGACCTTGTTCTTCTACGTGCTTTGTCATGCCCCACTGCTGCAGAATTTCAATTAAACATTAAACCCGAGTAGCTAGCTGCACACAGGAGTCTTTTTTTCTTTCTCTTGGCTGTAGACTGGATTCATAAGTCTTCACTGGATGGTATTCCTGAAACAAAACCAAGTGAAAAGAAACATTGCTCGGAACTTCAAAATTACTGACCCATTTTCCCTTATTGGGAGCTAAATTAAGTGTGAACAGAATCGCTTTACTGTTTTGTACACAAAAGTGCTTTATCAGATGATGAGGTGTGGTTTTGTCCATAAACGGATGAAATAAAAGCTGTGGAAATTTTTCTTTATAAAAAAATAAAGGGTTGGGGTTAGGGGCAGATGACATCAAGCTTTGGAAAAACTTTTCTCCCAAAGGAATTTGCTTGAAAGAGTTTGCTGTGAGAAACTGTAAGAGGAGGGTTTATACTGGAAGTTGAATTTTAGCCTGAGCTGTAGCGGTTGTTCTGCTTCGGCTATAAATAGAAAATACTTGTCTGCCAAATTTCAACTTTTAGAGCCCTTTTGAATTTGTGCCAAGGAAGTAATATCTTAATTTGGGTATCTGTTTATTTTCCTCCTTCTGTGCAAAACTTGAAATGGCAACTCTTACTAGATTTTTTTTAAATCAGCGAAAGTGCAAAATGAGCATCATTTATTGTGGGGGACTTAGAAAATAGCCCGTAGCTATTTTTTTCGTGAGGGCACTCCCTCACCCCTGAAATTATTGTGTTTATAATTGAGGTTGTGTCAGTTTTTCTTAGCTGCTGAACTAATACTACCTTGTTTTGTGCGGCGTAGACTGCTGTGTGCATCAGTTTGTTGCCTTGGTGGCATGTGTCCAAACACTGGATAAAGTTAAAGAAATGTTTTAAAATATATAGACAGGATATCAGCCAATGTAAAATGTTGAGGCAGGCGAGTGGTTGGCAAACACAGGTATTTATTTATATCAAGTTAAAGGAGAAAAAGGAGTGAACAGCTCATTCTCCCACAGAGCTGTGATCCTGACTCAGGGATGGTTCTTCATTTCTGGAAGATGGTTAGAGCTTTGTGGGTAGGACCAGTGAGAAGTGAATAAATAATGTGCTGCTCTAAATGTGAGCTTGCCGCTGGCCTGTGCATACAGCATAACACTGGCAGCTCTCACCATGGGCGTGCAGCCCGGGCCCCATTTGGCTTGGCTAAGAACTGAAGAAGAGGATGGTGTGGGACTGAATGCTTGTGGCTGGGTTGGATGATTGAACTGTGCTATGCTGTTAATTTGAGCTCCCTGGTAGCACCGCCAGCAAACATGACATAGCTGTGGCCTGTCCTGCTGTGGATGCACTGAAGGTCTTGAGAGAGACCTGTGCTGCTGGTTTAGCTCAGGGCTGAAGCTGGTGCTTGAGTTGCAGGTCCTGCCAGCTGTCTGCATGTTGGCTCACATGTGGGATAACAAATGTTTGACGGGTGCAGGGTATATGATGTGAGCCACACTACATGGTGGATAAGGGCAGACAGAGCCTCAGGTGTCTTCGAGGAGATGTGCATGGGGTTAGGTGCTGGATCCCAAGCATCTTGTCCCCAGCCTTGCTTCATGAGCAGCTGGTTTTGCTGCTAGGTTCCACGTGCCCAGGGTGATGCTGTTTTGGCTGGGTTCTGGGTCTGGCTGCTCATCTCAGACTCAGCAAGTATGGGATAAACAAACTGGGTGTCTTGCCAAAGTGCATGTTGGCTTTTTACAGTGGGAGGAGAACAATATTGTAACGGGGGGGGGCTGGTTGAGAGGAAAAGCCTTGCTGAAGTGAGACTACCTGTGAGTGCATGATTCATACGGGGAGAGATGGATGACTGTAGTTTAATGATGGTGATTGGGAAGATGCATGCTCCTAAAATAATACATGGGTTTGGCATTAAGTGAATCCTGAATTAAAGTAACAGTAACAGTGCCCTAGCCAGGTTTTCCCTCTAACCTGATAGATGAGGCTCCCGCATGGAAGGTGGGTAATGCACACTGGAAGCCCATTAACACTGAGAAGGATTTCTAGACTGCTAATTAAAAGCTGGGTGCTGCTGCTGGGAACAGCATCCTCCTCTCCTTTCCAATTTTATCTGAAAGAGCAGGAGGGAGCTGGTCCACAGTACTCTGAGGGAAGGACTTGGGCTGTCAGTCACTCTCAAATGCATGGCTAATTTGAGGCTTTGTGGAGATGGCTGAACTCCCAAAGTGAGACTAGGTTTCTGAGGCTTTCTTCTCAGCAGTGCTAATTCTGGTTGGCATAGCCATGAGTAGGCTCAGTGTGCTGCTTGTTGCTGGTTTTACATAGAGGTGCCCATCTCTCCTTGTGTGTTTCATGGGCCTGTAGCCTGTGCTCTGGGAGCAGGGTGCTTCCAGGCAAAGTGTCCTGAAGTTAGGGTGTGCCTGTATTGCTTTGCAGGGGCTGTCTTGCCTTGCTCCTCAGTTTGCAAAAAAGGAAATACAGGTACTGATTGAGGATACAAGGAGAGAGAGTGTGGCCTTGGGCTCTTGCTTTGTCCCTGGAGTTGTTTGGAGGCTAGATTTCTGTCCTAGAGAAAGTTTGCAATTAGAGGTAGAGGTTAAAACCGTGACTGTGTTCAGCGGGAGGAGAAATGCTGAAAGGTCCTGTGATGGAAGCACTGTATCACCCTTTTCAGTTTCCTAGCTTTGCAGATGGAAGCTGTTGTCAGCTTTGCTTCCTCTGGAAGATGGGAATATTCCAGTGAAGCAGCTGCAGACTGATTATTGCTGTTTTCCCATGGAAAATGTTGATACTAGTAAAAGGGCACTTTCTGTCAGAACAGCATTCTGCCAGATATTTCCTGATCTGGCTTTGTGCTTAACCTTTTGTCTCACTTTCTCCATCTGTAAAATGGATGTGTTCATTGTTAACCACCTGTATAAAATATTGGAATTTGTGGATGAAGTTATGACAATGTGGTCTCATGTAAGGTTCAGTTCCTTTGAAAGACTCAACTGCTTTCATGGCAATTCCATATGGAGCTAGTCCTCTCTGTCCAATAGGTAGGAACTTTTAAAATGTGAACATTAAACAAATGCAAAGTGTATTATTGTGAAATACACACATTTGTCTATTCCATCTGTGCTATGTGTGCATGATATCTTTATTTACTGCTGCTTCTGTGTGTCTTGGGAAGGTTAATTCTTGTTCCTCTTCTAGTCCGCTGAAGATACGTTACCTTAACATTTGCTTTGCATAAATTAATCATGCTAACATACAAGGAATATTTTTGAGCATAGTTCTAAGCTACAGTGGCAGGTATTTTAGTTTAGGAATCTGTTTTGTTGTTGCTGTTGATAACAAAAGCAGCAAGACAGGAGAAATGAGCTGCATTTCTTGTATTGGTTTTGTCAGTCTATACTTCATTGACCATTGGGGCTGCAGTATTTCTATTCAGTCTTTGTCAGTCAAAAAAAAAAGTGTGTAACATACTCTTGATAAATCAAAAGCTAATTTGTGATATGAAAAGAGACTTTTTGTTGCAGCAGATGAAACTATTAGTATCACTTCAGTTTTAATGTAGTCTGTATTTGAGCCAGAGTTTCTAAGGGTGACATGTTTATTCTTTAACTTAGCAGTTTAACAAATTTTATTGCTTTTAAAATTGTTCGTGAAGTTGTCATAGTAATGTGTTGTATGCTTTGGTAGGTTGACAGAGTTTGAAGATACACCAACAAGTCAGTTAACCATAGATGAGTTCATGAAGATTGACTTGGAAGGAGAATGTGATCCTCCTTCGTTTACAGCTGGTCAAAAAAAATTGAAGATACAGCAGGTGAATTCTGAACTGGATGCTCTCTCTATTTCTCTCCTCTTTTCTACCTCTGTATATTCCTTTTTGAATCAGTATATTCTAATTCCTAACTGACCAGCCTTTGATAAGGCTTAGTTACATTTATTTTGAGGTTTTTAAGAGAAGGGTGAGCATTAGTGCATGTGATACCCATTAACTAAAGGATATTTTTTTGTTACTGGCAAAGGGACAGCTTCCAGTTTTTATATATATATATATATATATATATATATATATAATTTTTTTTTCCCCTATATAATTTTTACTCACTCCTCCAGGGAGGCACGCTCTTTCGGATTTGTAGCTTCAGATGTAGCTTTAAATATCCCCTGATGAGTGATCAAAGTATGCGTGCTGTCTTAGCCAGCTGCTGTGGGAAGTACAGTCGCTGCTCTTGTTAGTCAGATTGTGATGTCTGGGTGGCCGAGTAAATGAGCACCAGCTGAGCTTCTGTGTTTTGCAGCTACTAGTGTTTGGTGCTTAGCCCATGACTGCTGTACTTACTGTAGGTGAGGACTTGGCACACTCTGCCCAGATGCTCCCCTATTTGCAACTGATGCAGTTGCACTAAGCACTGTTACCTCCTTGTGCTTGCTTTCCTGTTGTATGTGTGTTTCCTTTCTTGTGCTTTGACCTTCTACCAAAGCACCAAATCTCTTCATCCTCACAAAACAGAAGGTTCTCACGGGGCAAGTTCAACTGAGTTAGGGGCGTGGAGGTGTTGAGCAGCTGTCCTAATATCCACCTAATATCCTAATGTCTATTTCGCTTTTGTGTGCTGAATGCACTCTTCTACTCTGGTTAGCAGGCATTGAGGTTGCGAAGGAGTAAGCTTTGGAGATCAGAAACTGTGGGAGAAGTACCATTACATACAACTTTCTTTTTTAAAACACATATGAAAACAAAAGCCCAGTTACTTTAATGAGGCTGCTGGGTTTTTCTGTGGTACGACACTGCTTCCACAGAGATTAGTTCTCATGTGGCTTAATTTTTTTACAAAGCATGAACTAAAGCTGACACCAGAGGAGGAGATTTTACTACAGTCATAGCCTAGTCTTACATTATTTTTTTTTTTAGGGTTTTTGTTTTTACTGTTCCATATATGCCATCACTTAAAGGTCTGTAGGTGTGTTTATGATGTTCTCCAAAGCCTGATAGTTGCTGTAGGTCTTTACTCTGCCATTGCTCGTGTGCTGTGTCTGGCCTGGGCACTGCAATTTTGGCACTGTCCTTGCACTTGCTTGCATCTATAGGCACAATCATAGATCCGGCTGCTGAAGAATGGGGGCCTTTATTTCAGTTTGCTAGAGTGAAGGTTCCTTTTGAAGTATAAAGATGGGTGAGATAACATTTGAAATTGGTCGGTATTTTGAAACCTGTCTGTCTTACCTCTCTGACACCATGAAGTAATTTGAGTTGGGCTTCAAAACCTGCTCATTGCTTTTAAAATACCCTGCCATTCCCTGTCTCTATATAGAGTTTACAAACAGTACAAACTTATGGGGGCTTATAGTAATCTCATGTTTATTTTGTTTATTTTCCTTTCAGCTTGAGAAGGCATTATCAAAAAAGCTGGAGGATTTTGAAGGTATAAGTTGTATTTTGTGTAATATTTCACTCATTTGTTCAAAATTACATCAGTGATTGCTGAGTTTTATTTTCATTTCATCACCACAGGTGAAATATCGAGCTATCACGATGAAATAGAGATTGAATTAGAAAACAGTAGACCGAAAGCAAAAGGCGTATTTGCAAATTACACTAAAGATGGTAAGTCCATAAAGTCTTGTGACTGCCAAATAGTAAAGGGTTCAGATCCTGCAGGCAGTCTTAAATGTATGAACTTTATTGTCATAAATGTGATCATATATATGCTTTTGTAGTACAAGTTCTTCATTCTGTTGGGGTTCTCTCTGCCAATCAGCTGGTTCATTTATTAGTCTTCAAAACAACTGCATTGTTCATTACAATGACAATTCATTAGTGATTTCAGTAGCTTTTTTTCTTGGTGCAGTATAAGCTTGGCACTGGCATCTGAAAATGTTCCTTTTTGTCACAGAGTGCAGTGGACCGTTATTGGGACCCTTCTGTCACTGAACCCCCCAGTTGACTATGCGACATGGAAGGGCTTTGTGCAGGTTGAACTGGCTATTGCTTATTTGTAATGATACCAGAAGTAGCCAGCTTCTCTCCCAAAGCTCTTTTACCTGCCATAATTTGATAACACAGTACTTCTGTTTTCAATGATGACTGTATTCACAAAAATAATAGCCCAGGTAATGAATTTGAAGAGCATCTGAAAACTCCATGTATTAGAATCATAGAATCATTGAATAGTTAGGGTTGGAAGGGACCTTAAGATCATCTAGTTCCAACCCCCTTGCCGTGGGCAGGGACACCTCACATAAATCATGCCACCCAAGGCTCTCTCCAGCCTGGCCTTGAACACTGCCAGGGATGGAGCATTCACAACTTCCTTGGGCAACCCATTCCAGTGCCTCACCAC
>JANRGW010034997.1:0-13925 GCA_024733675.1 Psilopsiagon aymara
CATTAGGGACTGTAGTGATAGGACAAGGGGTAATGGGTTCAAACTTCAACAGGGGAAGTTTAGATTGGATATGAGGATGAAATTCTTAACTGTAAGGGTGGTGAGGCAAGCCATGGGTGCAGCAAGGGGAGGGGACCACTCCTCACTCCTGCTCTTCACAATGGATCCAAAGGCCTCTGGTTTTAAGTCATTAGGCAGGGGATTGCTGTGCTCTTGATTCAAAGCAAAAAGCAAGCATGCTGCAATCAAGCAGATGCTGCTGGCAAGAGGAAAAGCCTTTGTTTAGCCTGGCTGGAATCTGTCAGAAAGGTATTTTGCAAAATACAGCTGCTGGAGTGGCTCTCATATAAAAGCAATTACCTTTCTTCTCCTTGAGGAGCTGAGTGCTGTCAGCTGCTTCTGTTGCTGGCCATCTCGTATCTCCAAGCCTCCCTTCTCTCTAGTGTGGGTAGACAAGAGCCTTCACGCACTGTGCACTGCATAAATACAATGAAACTATAGTCTCTGCACTATAGTTTGTGTAGCTTGATGCCAGAGATGGTAGAGGTATCTGGACAGACAAATAGAGAACAGGAGGAAACAATAAGACAAACATGCTAAAAGTGATTTTATGACATATAATATGTTGTTTACCTTAGTGTCTAGGTGTCCTCTAGAGACAGTTTGGTCCTTGCCTTCTTGTAGATTGCCTGTTGGGCTTCATGAAAAAAAATAAGTCCTTCATTCCTCCTGTATCACTCATGAGCCTTTCTTGTGGTTTCCTTGTTTAGATGAAGAGAATAAAACCTTGGAAGAAGCATTGGGGTATTTCCACTGTTTCTCAAAATGTCTGAATGGCATGTGGACAGATGTTTAGGCAGTATGAAGCTAATGCAGCTGTAGTAAAGCCTGTGTATAGTAGATGAGGAATTGTGTAGTAGTTTTGCCTGGAAAGCTCTAGAACGTGGTTACATATGTGGCTGTGTTGTTCACATTTAAAACAGAACCGAGGAGAAGGTTTGCTCTGAGGAGCTGGCTGTGTGATATTCTGTGAATTAGATTAAAGCACCAGCCAGCACTGAGGGGAAAAAAAAGGGACTTTCATTTCAGCAGTAGTCATATCGACAATTGGTAGGTCAGGGTATCTGCTGGTTTCAACCACACAGGTTTCCATTGTGTAAAGACCTATCACAGTTGTTCCACGACTTGCTGAATGCTGCTGAATTTTGCCAGAGCATGGAGTTGCCAGAGTGCACATCCCGAATGGGTGGTAGGGACGAAGGAGGGAAGGTCAGTCCTTCAGAGCCACTCCTGCGATCACATCCCTAATCTATGTGCTGTTTGCAACTGTGGAGTACCCTGCTCAGTGCTCTCTGGCTGCAAACTCGAATTTTGTATGCTTATATTTCTGTGTTTCTTTTTATCCACTACACATTGGGCTGCCAAGAGAGGGTTTCTGCTCTGGATCCAGTCAGTTATTTTCCAAGTATTCTGAATTGGCACAGATACTTTTATTAAAATTAAATCATTCTGTAGAAATGTGTTGCTTTCAGCAAAGCTTTTGCTGCAAGCCAGGAGGGATCTCTCAGGCCCAAGATGCCAGGCCCCTGGGCTCCAAAACTTAGGTGATGTGGGACTGATGGAAGCTCTGCTTCCTTACCATGAAGCACTGCCCATTTTCCATTTTCAGTTACCCTCGTGGCTTACTTGTGCCTACACAAGCAGCAGGCTAAGGGCAATCAGCTGTCGTGAGAGTTTGGTTGCCTGAGCCATTGTTTGGTGTCTGAGCCATGCACCTTCTTAAGCCAGGAGAGATAGGTGACCTGGAGGTGATCTGCTGCTTTCTGGCTCAGGGGAATGAGTTGTAGGTGATGAAAATGGTGTTACTGCCAGAAACTGCACATACTTTAAAAATCCAGAAGGCAGAGCTGACGCATCTGCTCAGTCTATTCAAGGGTATTTCAGAAAAGAAGAAAACTCATGGAATAGATTCAGTCACCTGTAAAAAAGGAGCAGCAAGGAGGACGCTGGGGGATGAATTTTCATTAGTGATTTAAAAGGGGAGTGTGGCTGTGAAAGGCAGTATCAGAAATCCTCACAATTAGGCAACAGCAGTCAAGTTAACGTTTTCAGCTCTTCAGAAGGATTTCTTGAGTGTCTCCTCCAAAGAGCCTGGATGCACTGAGGGAGTGCTCTGCCGTCCCTTTTTCCTGAAAATAGATGCAGGATAGATTTTCTTGTAATAAATGTTAAATGAGAAAACACTCAGAGCCAAGAGTAGGTCAAAGACTTGAATGCTCAGAGTTAAAAGTCATCAATTCCCCAGCAAGGTTAGATGAGCTTAATGTGTACAGATCAGCAAGAACTTCAGGAGGGAGCCTAAAAAGAAATGAGAAGCTTTATTTTCTTGGACATTAAACATCACTTCTAATTATTTGGTTACTCGCAGGGTGATCTCTGCATGGGGCTGCACAAGCACTTTTGTTCATGTGTGTGCTTGCCTGTGAGTGCAATGTGGCAGTGGTAAAGCATTTGTAAATGCAGATAAACTAACTCCAGCTCAAATTTATTCAAGAAACTGCTCTTTAGAGATACTCACCTCTGCATAGATTCATTTGGTGGGTTGTTTCAGAGTCATTTTAGCTTATTTGACTAAGATGATTGCAGCTCTCATCTGTGCCCAGGGGAGTCACTTAACTGGGAAGCAGACAACCTCTAGCCCTTAAACTATGAAAAGCAAAAGTGCATACCATTATTTTTGTTGGATCTTTATTAGCAAACTGGCTGTTCAGCTTCTGCAGGATCCTAAGCACTGTACTTAAGTTCTCAAAGGACCTTCTTTTTAATCATTTCATATCTTACTTATCTTCGGTCTTTATCTTCTGCTTTGTCTTTTGCAGTCTCATATAAAATGTCTAGTAACAGTTTAAAGGGAGATAATGCATTGGATTTCTGTGGGTCACAGGAAGACTAGCCTGTTCATTGTCTTTGATCCTTTCTGGAAAGAAAAATCCTATTGCTATCATACTGCAGCCAAGCCATTTGAAAAACTCTCACCAGTGGAACACAAACCGTGTCTGGGTGTTTTGTCTTCCTCATCTTTTGTCTGTGTCTCAGTGCCACCAGTGAAAGGAAGAGAGAGACAGAGCAACTTCTCACGCTGACACTGACATAACTTGGCAGTTGCTGGAGATTAAAGCGAATATGACAAGATCTTTATTTCTGAAGCAGTCACAAGGATCTGAAGTGCTGACTTCTGTCAATATGGCAGTGGCAAGCTTCTCTGCCTCTCCTTCCCGTGAACGTTGTTGCTATGATAAAAACAAGAGGCAGAGATGAGAAAAGACATGATTTAACCCTTCAAATATTCTAGGCTTTGCCAGTGTGCCAGTGGCTTAGGGTAAAATAAAGAGAGGAAAAAATATTGTGAGGCAATACTAGCCTCACACTAGCTCATAACAATACAGCCATGAACTGTGCATCTGCATCTGTCCTTACTGTGCAAAAAGGATACTGGTACCTAGGTAGGAGTGGATGTGTAATGCATAGGACACAGCTTCCTGTGGTTCTAAACCAGTATAAAATTGTTAACCTAACAGGGATTATTCTGCCTAAAAGCAATTGAGAATTCGATGTACAAGTGCTGCTTCTCACATTTCCTCCCACTGTGAGATATACTTGCTTGTGGGCACACATAGCGTAGTCTTAGAGGTTTACTGAAAATTAGTCCATTGTGAATTCTTAGTCTCCTCCATTGGGCTGAGATTGCCCTCTGAGAGGGGAAACTGCTTTCTTCCAGCTTGTTCCAGTCTGCAAAGATGTGTTCTCCATTTCCCCCAAGCTCAGGCACATTTTCTCATTCTCCTTTGGACTGCTGCAGAGAATCCGTCCACAGGAAAGAGGGCACAAGTGGTTTAAGCAGATCAGGTTCAGCTTAGTCAACACAGGCTTGAACAAAACAAAATCTCATCCCTGCTTGAAGCAGTTTTGATTCTGTTTCCTAAAGGTTAAAAAAATGACCAAGCTGTCCACTTGGAATGAAGGTGGCATGAATCATCAGGGAAACCCAGGAGGAAGTACCTGAAATAGTCTGTCCTGGCAAATACAGACAAGTGGCCTAGAAGCCGGAAGATTAAACTTCCAGTCCTTGTCCCCTTTCTGCTCCCAGTTACTTTGTTGGAGAGTGTTTCTTTTGACCCAGCTGTCTCTTCAAAATGGATAGACTGATCTTGTAGTCTCTCTTAGTGAGCTGCCAGAGTTTACTCAATGTTTTTATGGGACTTGAAGTTCTCAGTTGGAGAGCCCTCCAGAAATGCTGAGCCCCATTGAAGCTAATAGAAGAACATGGGCTAACAATGTGCTCTTTCTGTAAAAAAGAATGATACCCTGGTCTGCATTAGACAAGGGAGGTGATCTTTCCTCTCAGTCTCTGGAGGCCACACGTGTGTCCAGTTCTGGGCTCCGCAGTACGAGACATGGATATGCTGGAGAGAGGCCAACAAAGGCTTTATCATGAAGATGATAAAGGAACCAGGAGCATCTCTTATGAAAGAGCTGGGACTGTTCAGCCTGGAAAAGGCTCAGGGGGATCTTATCAATCCAACAAATGTCTGAAACAGGAATGTAAAGATGAAGCCAAGCTCTTCTCAGTGGTGCTCAGTGACAGGACCAGAAGCAATTGGTACAAAATAAACACAGGAGGAAGTGTCTGAACATAAGGAGAAACAGTCTTACTGTGAGGGTGGCTGAGCACTAGCACAAGTTGCCCAAAGAGGTGAAGGCATCTCCATGCTTGTTGACATTCAGAAGCCACCTGGACATGGGTCTGGAAAACTGCTCTGGGTGGCTCTGCTTGAGCAGCAGGGTTGGACCAGATGACTCCAGAGGTCTCTTCCAGCTTCAGCCATTCTGTGATACTTTGAACATCAGGATTCCATCACTATAAGTGGAAAAACTCATCACTCTCTCCGTGGACCTGTTTTCACCCAGTTTCCACCCTTGCTGGCTTGGGCTGGACTGGCTCCGTGGACCTGTTTTCTCCCAGTTTCCACCCTTGCTGGCTTGGGCTTGATTGCCAGCTGATGCCAGTCCAGCATTGTTCCACTTAACTGCCATTAGCATCCAGAGTTAAGCTGAATAGTTGTTGCTAACAGTCTGGTCCTTCTCTCTCAGGCAGCAGAAGGGTTCAGCATTGCACTCACCTGGAAGGCTGCAACTACATAAGAAAAGAACTTAGTGAAAAGTACCAGAGAAATCCTTCTGCCCTGTTCAGAGGGCTCAGTAGTTAGTTTGGTTCCTTAATTCTGGAAGCTAGTTATTCTATCAGTTATTGACCATCTTCATCTTGTTGGTTCAATAATTTCTAGCACATATTGTTTATACTTAAGGACTACTGCAAAGTCCCATGCAGCAAGTTTTTACGTCACTCTTTGCCAGAAGCATCAATGTATTCTACAGGAAAGCTCACGCTGAGCATACCTTGTTTTCCTTTTTTTGTCTGTGCACTTCTCCTGCTGCCACTGTTAGCAAGAAAATGTTGAATTTAGTTAACATTTGGTCTGACACTGCACAGCTGATTCTGTGCAGTGGGTTACCATTGGTGTCAAGATTGCAAAGACAGAAGAATCTGTTATCACATCTGATGCCTCCATGAGTTTACTCTGCTGCTCTACAAATGTAATCAATTTGTATAATACTGGGGATTCACTTTGCAGGGCTAACTCCCATGGAACAGTTGGCAGGCAGTTGGGGGTGAGAGAGCCCAATATCTCTACCTATTTGGGCTTCCTGATTTTGTGTTGGATCTCAGGGGCTTCCTGCAGGGGGTATGAAAGCAAGATCTTTGAGTTTTTCAGTAGAGTGTTGTGCATGTCAGCTGAAGATGGAGTAAATGTGAGTGGGAGACTCCCACAATGATGCTCCATGGTGCAGTAAGAGCACCAGCTCTAAACAGCACCGTGGTCTCCTCCAAAGCAGGAGGCTGGGTGGGTTTGGTCAATGAAAGTGGCACAGTGGTGTAGAGAAAACAAAACTGTTACACGCCTGTGGACCACCCCTGAAGCCTTTTCTCAACCAAGCAAACTGTAACATAACTTCAGTGCCTTAGGTTTGTGTTTGAGCATTGCAATATCAGTAAAGATTAGATGGTTAGCTATTAGATGATATTAAGTATGTGTAAATAGATGGTTAGCTATTAGATGATATTAAGTATGTGTAAAGCAAGATGGAGGGATGCAAACCTCAGTCCAGAATATGCACATGTATCAAAACCAGGAGCACATGCTGTGCCACTAGGGGTGCACATGGCAAGGACTGGTAGCCCATTTGTCCTCAGTTCTGCCCCACAGTGATTTCGTGCCTGCCCTGTGATCAGGTTGCTCTGTGTTGCTCAAGTTTTAGAAGGCTATATGTGATGCAGTGAAAGGTGTTCATGCACCAAAATGGGATAGTGATGGCCTCTAAGGACACTGTCTTCCAAATCTCTTACAAGCAAGGCTGCTGCTATCCCTTTGACTAAAATAAGAAGCAGATCTTGCTGTTTATGTGGTCACCAGGGTGTGTACTTGCCAATTCTCCACCAGCGGTGTTGGCTGAATCATGTGTGTTTTCACTATAGATATTATTCTGTGTCTGCCTTGTGGTATGTCTTGTGACTTTTAATTTCAGTTTTCCCTGGGAGTAGTTGGGCAGCTATTATTATCTAATGTTTGTTAGTTTAACACCACTGCATGTGTGTTTCTTTCAGATGTATTGATCTGACCTATTGTCAGTTAAAGAAAGAAATGTGGATTTTAATGAGTTTTCCTTTCCTCCAAGGAATCTGCTGCTTTTAAGCAGGAAGTAGTTATATTTCTTAGCTGTTTTCCTGTGTGGCTAAGACAGGGCAGTACATGAGGCCAGGACCTCACTTTACATTTGGGTCTGACCCTGTAAACTCTTCTGGCAGCATGTTTCCTTTCACATAACAGTAGGTCAGGACTGCTTCAGCAGATGGTAGATCACACCTTTTCATTGGTAGACTAGGGTGGAGGCCAGCCATCAAGGATGCCACAGCAGGCTGAGGTTCAGGGTGTGTTATTTGGCCATGAGTTGTATACAGCCACATCCTGTCCCACGGGCAGAGAACTTCACTCTTCTTGGCCGTCAAGTCACCAAGAGTAATCATTGCTGAAATGACTCAACTAAATAATCCAGAAATCTGGATTTTACTCCTTTCTTCCCTTAGTCTAGAAGTTGGTAACACAGGATCTAGCTCATAGCTGTTCCTGCTTGGTGTCCCCTGGGGTAGAGCTATTCCCGTGTAAAGCACCAAGACATGCTGAGCCTCCCTCACTGCCATATCGACTCCTGGTAGGGTGCTGGGCTTGGGTCCTGCTTCCTTTGCCCACCCTGACCTCAGAGAAGGAGTCAGGCATGAGAGAGTGATGGTCATATGGAAATCTAGCTATGAAACCAAAGTAGAATAACATAAGCCAAGTATCAACAGAAAGCAGTTAGATAGCAAGAAGAACAGCCACCAGCTAGGTTTATTTCTAGTCTCTTGGCTGGCATGAGACATCACCCTTGAAGTGTGCCTGATAGCCAGAGGAGGTGACAGCTTTAGCTATAGCTCTTTTGTATCCAATTGTTGAGATTTATGTGCTCAGTTCTCTGGCCTGGTGCCTTGCCTGCCATCAAGAGGGTGATGCATTTCCGGACTTTTTTGGTAAATAATTTTTAAGTCAATGTAATCCACCATTCCCAAGATTTCAAGACAGTTGGGTGCAGTGGTGAATGTACCATTGTTCTGCTGGCTGCTCGTCCCACTTGGGAAGAAAATTTCATCTTTGTTCTACTTAGTGCTGTGCTAGCAAGCACTTGTGAGCAGGCTGTAATTCGCAGAGCAGTGGGACAAGACCAGACTTTCTTTCTGAGGCTATATTTTGTTATTGATCTCCCTGGGCAGGCTGTTAACAGTTGGGATTTGCCACTGAAACAGCAAGGGTTTGCCAACTCTTTGCTCCCTAATGCAGGTGAAAAGGAGATGTTCAGCTTTGCATCCGGTTTTTGTGGTGAGAAGCAAGAGGCATAAGCATCAGATGATACACAAGCTCCCTTTCTGCCACATGCCAGGGTTTCACAAGCCAGGTCTTTTCTGTAAGATATCCTACATCTGCATGCAGGAGCATGGGAAGCCTCTAACTGTTGGTCCTATTTTAGCTGCTCTGTTTAATGACATACCAGACGAACAGCAGCCTAAACAGTTTTTTGTGGTGTGGCTGTCTTTGGGGGTTGCTTCATGTCCGGGTTTTTTACCAGAGCCTGAGGAAGTGAAGTAGCCAACATCAGGTGAAAAGTGGTAGAAGACAGAGGATTGATTTGTGCACTCCTTTGCAACTCACAGTCTGAATTCCTTCCCGATGGGCTGGGCCCAGTGCAGCCTAGTTTATGGTCATTTTAGAGCATTTGTGTGGAAGTGCTGATCTTATCCGGTTGCATTTTAGGTGTCTTCTTTTTTTCTTTGTCTTTTTTTTGCCACAAATTAAGGGACTCCAATTATGGTAATGAATAAAAAAAACAGAGCTGGAGCCTTGGGGGCTGTGTGGCAATGCCAATCTCATTGCAGAGGGACAGGCAGCAGGTAGGCTTGCATCTTACCCCAAGTTGGATCGATGGCAGTTCTACCTGCTACTGTCACTGTTTGGTCCCTGTAAAGAGAAGAGGGTGTTAAGAAATGATAAAATAGGATATAGAAATCAAAGATTATGATTGTGGTTGTTTCATTGCCATGGTAAAATAAAAGAAGGACATTTGATACTTCTTTTTTTTTTTTTTACCTTTTTTTTATTTCTCCCTTAAGAAAAGTTCTGGCAAATTTACTAAAATAGTTTCAGTTTCTGTAAGATTTGCAAGTCGTGTACCCTGTGCTTAGATACAAGATTGATAATGGCTTAGTAGTATTTTTTGTTAAAACATATGTTCATTAAAAAATGGTCAAAGCAATTCATCTTTGTTGTGCAGCATTCAAAAGGCTAGGGAGATCATTAATTCTCCTTAGCCTCAGGGAAGGTTTAATGTTGCGCTTGAGGAGGACTCTTCAAGTCCTTAAATGCCTGTCTAGAGTGGCCTCTGCTTTAGGACCATTTTGAGGCTTAGAGAAGTTCTATATATTGAAAAAGGAGGCTGTGGCCTTATGTGGGGTTACAAAACCCCAGCTATTCTTCTGAATGCATTTGTTTATTTTCATTGCCAAAAGACAAATGGCTTTTATAAGAAGCCGTGTTCCCTTTAAAAACTGAGTAGAAAGGAGCTTGTGGTTAACTGACTTAATTAACAG
Organism: Psilopsiagon aymara; assembly: GCA_024733675.1. NCBI lineage: Eukaryota > Metazoa > Chordata > Aves > Psittaciformes > Psittacidae > Psilopsiagon > Psilopsiagon aymara. Next base: position 9,296 of record JANRGW010034997.1, read on the forward strand.
GGATAGAAACCTGAGTGGTTCAGTGTGTCCATTCTTGCTGGAATGACTTACAGTTTTGACTCATGGAGGTTTTTTTCCCAAACAAAAGGAAAGTTTGTTCCAGCAACATACTTGAGTGCAGTAATGGGGGGGTTGCATGTGGTTGGTGCCGCATTTCAGCAGACTTCACAGAGTAGTTACCTCAATAACCTGTAGTCTTTAGAGTATAAGCCCCTTCTGGGAGTGTGTACAGATTTACATATCAAAAATAGTAGTGTATATGGTCTTTTTAATGCTTTGGAACTACTACATACAATTCTTGTTTCTAAATGATTTAATTACAGGTTAATGAGGTAAAGGACTTGGATACCATATTACATGCAGAAATAACCTTTCTCTGTTCTTGATGCTGATCATAGACCTTTTCCATTTTCAATGATATTCACATATTCAGGACTGAAATCTCCATTATCCATGCCTTGAGAGTAGGGTGGACTCTTGTCATAATATTACATTGTAAACCTTCCAAAGATAATGAGGTGACTGTTGTTGCATTTTAAACCAGTATGACCAAGATGAGCATTTGATCCGGCAGCTACATTCCTCCAGAAGTACTAAGGTATTTGCAGCTGTTTGATATTGAGCTATTTTGTCCCTCAGTTGAGAAATAAATAGGTCAGGCAAGGCCTTTGAAAGGAATTTAATAGATACATCTCATACTTGCAGAGAAGCATGAAACTCTACTGGTAAAATGAAATTGGGTTCATGAAAGGTCACAGTTGTCTTTTAAAGTAATATTTTTGCATGTCTGAAGAGCAAATATTGCATTAAAGGTAAGGTTAGAGTCTGTTTTACTGATAATATTACAAGTTTTCTTCTTTCCTCCAGATTATGGTATAGCTTTGTGCAAGCTAAGCAGCCAGCCTGCTAGCTATGACTTTTGCTGTATTGCTGTATAGTGATATGCCAGACTAGTTGGGCATCAAGTAGTAAGTACGTGAAGAACCATGAGCTGCCATAATAATAAGAAAATACTTTTTATTATTTTATTGGTGGCTTTAAGGTCCTGCCATCAATTTTTCAGAAACTGTTGTGACATAGATAACAATCACAAGTTGGCTATATAGTGAAGCTAATTTGCCTGTATAAGCACAATCACTTACAAATTTGACAAAGGGTCTAAAACGGACTCCATATATCTTTAAATGTATATAGATAACCATGTAGGTAGATGTATAAATATCTATACATGTATATCTATATATATTTACACATAGATATTTGAAGCTTTTATAAACATACTTTACTTCATACTAAGCTTCCACCAGAAGTGCCTTCCACTGAATATGGTGTCACATGGGCAAGTGTTTTTACATGTGGCACAATGCGTGGGGTGGAAACCTCTGGTGGAGAGAAGAGTTTAAACACACCCTTGGAGCTGGCAGCTGAAGCAAAGCAAAAGCTTCCCCCACCCTCTTACATCTGGTCTCCTTTAAGAGGTGTTCATCCTTTCCCTTGAAGCTCCTTGCCTGCTTCAGCCCCATATGGTGCTAAATCACAGTACTCTCTGAAGTGAGGTTTGCATGCTGCTGTGGTCACAAGAATTGCCCAATCAGTCACCATTTCAGACACTTTGTGTTCCTCATGCGCACTACCAGTGTTTCAGAGGTGCCAGTGCCACAGCAGGCCCCTGCTCTGGCCACCCTTCAGCTGCCACAAGGGCAGCCCAGCCACGCCTGGGTTTCACTAAAGAAGTGAAATTGGAAGAATTGCTGAATTGTAAAGCCCCTCATTCTTGAGACGGTTGTGAGGCACGCCTGGCCTTGTTGCTACCTTTGGTATATCTCAGCTAACCTATTGTGAGCTGATGTGTGAACCTGCAGCTACCTTCTCCCTGGTCCATGATCTTAAAGAGCTCATGAAGAGGAGCAGGGGCTGCCTTACACTCTGTGACCCAACCTTTGACAGCCTACAGCCCAGACCCCTGGGTCAGGACACTTCCCACACGTGTCATGTTAACACAGCTGCAGCAAGGACCAGCTGGCTCTGGGTCAGGGGACATATGGCTTCATAAATGGCACGCAGAGATAGTGCTACTCTGCCTCTGGACAGGGGCTACAGCCAGGCAGAGGTGGCTCCAGCTTGCTCTGAGACGTTGCTCTAGGCCACTTCCACTGGTCATTAATAAATAAGTGATGGTGTCATTCAGGTCATGTGGAAGGCTTAGGTCTGTGTCATGGGTTCAGCAGTAGCAGTCGTTTTTCTCCTTCTTGGTAGCTGGTGCAGTGCTGTGTTTTTGACTTTCAGCCTGGGAACAGCACTGATGACACCAATGCTTTCAGCTACTGCTCAGTAATGTTTTGGTCTGACCAAGGACTTTCTGAGTCTCATGCTCTGCCAGGGAGGAGGGGAAGCCGAAAGTAAGTAGAGACAGGACACCTGGCCCAAACTGACCAAAGAGGTATTCCATACCACAGCACATCATGCCCAGGATGTAAAAATGGAGGGCAGAGACCTGGAAGGTTAGGGGGGGGTTGCTGCTGGGTCGGGCTTGGTATCGAGTGGTGAGCTGTTGTATTCTTTTTCGTTGTATTTCTCTTGTCATTATTGTTGGTAGCAGCAGTGGTTTGTGTTATACCTTAGTTACTAAAGTGTGCTTACCTCAACCCATGGGAGCTGCATTCTTTCGATTCTCCTTCCCATCCCTCCAGGAGCAGGAGGAAGAAAGAGGGGGGAGTGAGTGAGCAAACTGTGTGGCTGAGAGGCTTAAACTGCAACAGTCTGGAAAGCTGAGACAGGCCTTGCTGGAATAGACTTGTATTTGGTTACATAGAGGCCTGGAGGATGTTTGTCATTGGGTAACACAGCAGAAAGGAATGCAGGAAAAAATACAAGTTCAGGACATGGTCTGCAGCTTGTTGCATTCCTGGTCTCACAGAAGCTCCATACCGAGAAAATGGTTTAAGGGAACTGCCCCATTGGGCTCCTGCAGGAAGGCCTGGAACAATGGCCAACAGGAAGGATGTCATAGGTGGATACAGCACATGTGTGCCAAGGTGCAGAGGCAGAAGAGAAGTCACCATGGCTCCAGCAGACACCAGATGTTTTATGACTTTTCAGTATGTTTTGCAAAGCATCCCACGGATGATCACAGAGCTGAGGAATGAGACTAATGGCAGACAGTGTTAATACTTGGAGCTTCACACTGTAAAGGTGGTGTTTTGTAGCCTCTTCATTTTGAAGGTGGGAACTGAAAGAGGCTGAAGTGAAAAGTGGGGTGGAGATTAGCTCTACTGTTGGGAGACCAGGATTGAAGGTTTAGGGCAAGGCTGAAAAAAAAGCTGATGCAAGTGGTTAGGGAGTTGGGATTCTGAGAGAAGAGGATGTTTCTCAGGAGCACTGAGCCAATGGGCTCTCCAGGCACAGCAACTGCAGGGCATCGGTGGTGGGGACAAGGCAAATATGTGCCCTGTAATGGGAGTGTTGCAGTAGCTGGACCTTGGCGGTCAAGTCTCTATCCTCTAAGCTCACCCCAGGAGCCTATGCCAACCCAACAGAGCTGCTGAAAGCCTCCAATGTATTCCTGCCAGAGCATCCAGTCAATGCAGAAAACAGCTTGGGCTTTTGAAGCATTATCAGAGAAGCAAGATTGTGTACCAGAACAGATAAGCAATAGGCAAGAGGGAAACCAGAAGAACTTTTTGGGCATGTAAGGCTGACAGGAAGTCAGCCCTACGACTGGGCAAGGACACTTTTATCACTCATACACTGTCATAGTTCTGCTAGTGGTAAAAGTCATTTTGTGGGCAGCATGGTACAGGGTTTCATTCTCCACAAGTGGTATTTAGTTATCCTATTTCACAAGTATCAAAAATACTTTAATGTCAGAAAAGTAAATAAAACCTTACCACAAAGTGTAAGCGTGATCAATGCTAAATATCACTGGCTTTTGCCACTAGTACTATGTATCACATTTGAGAGGCTAGTTCCAGATGTAATTGGTATGGGAGCCTGGAGCAGATGGCCTAACACACTGGCCTTTGTCAGTGGGTTATGAGCTTGATTCAGTCATGAATATGTAGTAAGGTAGCAAGGCATGTCAGCCTTTTGAGGCTAAAAAGATCTTGTTTAAATCCAGCAAGACATGAGGGAAAACACATGAGCATCTTTCAACATGATAAAAATTGAGACCCTTCCTCCTGTTACTTAAAACATTTTCTCTGATGTAGGCCAACAATGACTTGGAAATAATATATGCAGCTTTACTAAGGGTTCTGAATTATTCCTATGTTATTTCTGTCTGATTTAAATTGGTTGAATAGCTATGGGATCATTCTGCTGTTACTTTGGTGTTTGCAAACTTTCAGAATCACTGCATATACCCTTGGATTTGCAGTTATATTTGTGATTCTCCCAAAGTTTTACAGGACATAGCACATCTCCAGGGATTGTTATTCATTATTTAAAACCTGAACTGAAATCCAAATTCCATCCATTCACTGCTGGCCGTTATTTATTTTCCATTCATAAACTTTCATCGAGTAGCGCCAGGCGGCATTCAGGCATTGCAGCAGCCAAGAGGTGAAGTAAACCGTTCACAAATATGTTGCAGGCTGATAGTCACCCGCAGACACTGGTTGGTGAATCATAC